>JAHZND010000601.1:0-13201 GCA_027744115.1 Acrocyrtus sp. NNG-2020 | reverse complement strand
ATTATTTTCCGTTAAAAGTTGAAAAAGATATGAAAAGTAGCAAATCATATATACAATACGAAACATGCTTACTTGTTTATACACAAAAAAAGGTAATGTAATACACATACCTATAACAAATTACGACCCGATAAGGGAAACGTTTGAGACTAACCAGGCGTTTAAATACCATTAACCATCAAATAATTTATTTGAAATAAAATAAATTATTCTTGAATTAATTTTACTATAAAAATGTCCACTCGTTAGTTATCTTATTGCAAGGACACGTACAGCTAATAGAAAATATTATCGATCTCTTACAGATGATTTCTATATCCACTCCTAGTTTTGAAAGTCTTGTAAGGTCGTTTATCTTTTAGTACAGCAGCTGAGAGATGTGTAACAAATAAATAGTCGTGTTTCTGAGACACTCATTTTCAAGGCGTCGCAAAGGGCTGAAATTCATGATCAGCAAAATGCAGTCCTGAATATACTACAATCCACGTTACCTGTAAGTAAAAGTAGAAAATGAAAAATACATGTTATTGTTATTAGTATCAGTATATATAACAAATGTAATACTGTAAAAAGAAAAATCATTTTGCTTAACAAGAGTACAAGCAAAGCACCCTACATTAATTTGTTATTTTTAATATTAAAAATCAAAAATCAAAGATTCTATATACAATATTTAAGGACTGCAATGTTGAATCGACATTGTTGATATATAAAGAACCTACAGATAAGATCAGAATAATTTACTTCCACAGTGGCATGCTATTATGGGAGCGGTAACGCAAATTCGAAAACGTAATCAAACCAAATTATATTTTTGTATTAATAATTTAATTTAATTTGTATTACTAATTTAGTATTTAATAACTTACAGCGACAGTCCAAAAACTCCCGTTTAATGGAATGAGGCCCCAAATTAGCCCAAGGATTATTCCTAAAACTTGTCGGAGCCAGTAAATTATATCTAAAAATTCATCCTGTTCAATAAAAGTAAACCGTTAATTTCCAATTCCAAATACAATATTACAGTGTTCTGGGTTCTGGTTAATTATCAATAATTGACACTTAATTTTAACATTAATTTTAATTCTCACCTTATCTGGCCATTCAATTTGTCTTGTTAGAACCTTTCCCCAGGTGCTTCCAGAGCGAAATGGCTTATCAGATTCTGCCCTACCACCCATACTGAAAGTCCCTTTTTAATCCGTATTATGTAAATGTATTGACTGTTATCCACTGAAGTTGAAGCTACAAGCTGCCCACAGAATAGCACTATACAATGTAGTTGATATAATAATTAACTTTACAGAACACAATGTTTACGATTGCAATACACACAAACTTTTCGAAGTGTTAATTAATAAAGAAGAAATATTTATTTTCCTATAAAAGTTTGTAATTACGTATTAGGTATTTTTATTCGCACACTCACCGGCAAACTAGTAAAACACGAGCAAACGAAAGCCAAAGATTATGAATTAAAGCATATCCATTGAAAATTAGGAAAAAGAGTGTTCTCAATTATTGCATTGTACTTTAACCCGAAATTTCCGTCATTTCACTTTTAATTTGTAATTTTTACTGATTACTTTAGTTTTATTCTTCTAATTTTAGTGTTCAGTAGAAGCCAGCTCGAGCTCGCAACCGTATCGTTGATCGTGGTCGTGATCGTAGTAGGTAATATTGCAAGTTGCAACCATATGCATGTCATCATATCGTCATGTTCAACTCACCACACCACCATTCACCATCACCATATAAACTTACCAGGCACAGCTGACAGCCTTGTATTTTACTTATGTATGCCGCATGTACAAATATAACAAAACAGTACTTACACATTACACAACACCCAAAATCCAAATAACGTGTTTTCTCGCTTTTTAGCCAAGCACAAGCGAGCTTTTGATTAATATTTTACTTTCGTGGCTGCTTTTGTTGGTCGTCGAGATCACTTTCTTCACTTTTCTTTCTCTAGCTAGATATTTCTCTGGAAGCAACACAGTAGTTGACGTTGACAGTTAACGACCGTCTTCAGTACACGATTACAGTGATTTGATTTTTGATTTGAGGGGGCTGCCAGAATATAGAAAAGTAGAAAGGGTTTAGTAAATAGCAGCACCAGCGCCCTAATTGCACTGCTCACTATTAGTCAAACGTTCAAAGTTGAAATTATATCTTCCTCTCAGCTGTGCTGTGTTTCTATATTCTTAAGTTTATAAATTTTTGGTAAATTAACTGGCTTTAGCTTCGTTCAATAATGGGAGGTCGCGGTCGCGGTAGAGGAAAAGGTGGAGTCTCTTTTAACAAACCTCCGGAACCAGCATTTCTGCGCAAGATAAAGGAACAAATAGGATACAAGGAAGGGCCCAACCTAGACACCAAGGTACTTTCACGGGAAATATATACACTAAATAGTAAATAGCTATAACCCACAAAGATTATAGTAAATATAGTAAATGCATAATACATTTGCTTTCTCCATGTATATCCTGTCTGTGGACTCAAAACTTGTGTAATAATACACTATTTTTTTTAAATTTTTAAGAGAGAAGAGTTGGAGAAAGCAACACCAGAGGATGAGCAGGACAGGGATGACGAGAGACCTACTGTTGTAGTTTTGAAATCAGGAGATCTCACTGCAGAAGAGGCCGAGAAATTTGGAGTTTTCGATGTTCCAGGTATAAATTGTTGTTGATGCAAAAAAAAGATAATTTAGAATTTATGCTCTGCTAAAAGCAAAAAGTAAATAAACAGCCAGCGAGTATTAAGTCACGTAAGTCACTATACTGCGTGAGCCACGGCATATTTTGCTTTCATGAACAGGATGGAATTTTGATGGAAAATTTTATACAGTTGTTACTAGCTGTAAACATTTTAGTACCCGGAAGAAACGAAAAGTAGTGAAAGTCACTAATCATCGTTCGTTCATATGGCTTAATAATGTATCACTTCGATTCCTTATCTTCTGTTTTGTTTTATGGAATTGTCATTTCTTACTCGCAGATGAGGAAGATAAGGACGACGCAAGTGGTTCAGGTCGTGTGATGTTTAAGAAACCAACGAAAAGGCCCGCAGAATCAGCGTCAGAAGATAACATTAGAAGTAAATTGGAGAAAAAAGAAAGCACTATGAAGAAAGTAAAGAATAAAACCTTATTGTCGTTTGACGATGAAGAAGATGATGATTCTGATTCGTAATATGTATCTAATTTTAAATGCATAAATCCGATTTTGTACTTCCACGGTACACTGTAAATGTACATATTACTGTTAGGAGAACGACTTGCTTGACTGGCTCTGTAGTGTTTATATGCACGTTAAGTGAACAAGCGGGTAAATGAAGAAGGCCTTATTTGATTTTTGATTTTTTTATACAAATGATAAAGCTTATTTTTGTAATTTTTAGCCTATTCTACTTAAATCCGTTGTTTGTAAAATGTGAATATTAAATGTAATATTTATAAAAATAAAGACTACGAAATCTACAGCATAAACTACGAAAAGTTTGTAATATGAGAAACTTCAAAATTGTAGATCCCCAGATCGGACGGATGTCTTTGTTATCTGGTCATTTTTCAGTCTCAAGACCTTTAATACTTTCTAGAACAGCATAGTAGGGTTGGACACATTATTGTATTTTTATACATATAGATAGATACCGATATGTACCAATAAATGCTATTTATTGTTTGCATTGCAGTTTAAAACTGCACATTATGATGGCCAGGGTTTAATTGATGTAACAAAGCATACCAATTGCCTGAAAATGAAAGCAACGACCTATCAAATAAAAATGGAAAGCGTACTTTTAGGTGATGGGTGTCATTGTAATTTGCAATTACTCACACAACTCATAGTATGCTTACGTTATTTGTTCTACATTACATAAGTACAGAGTATAAGCAGTACTATGAAATAAATTATCCCTCCATTTGATACAGCAGATAGTTTGTCGTCATTTCAGTTTTAACGGTAATATGCTGTAAATTTGGCACCCAAATGGAATCAGATAGGTGGCGACACTGTCATTGTCACAAGTTTTCGCGTAAAAATTAAATTGCCCTTACCCTTTTCTAAGGAGCACATACTGGGTAGTACGTCACCATGATGGAATCGCCATTCACCATCCCATGCCCTGTCTTCAACAAAAGCAATTCATAGAACAAATAGATCTACCAGCCAACAAGTATTTCAAGTTGTAGATGAAAATACAAAATGCGATGCGGTGGGTGATGATAGCTTTGTGTCTTGTGTACTATACTTATGCTCGAAGTTTCCGAGGGAAATGAGCCCTCTCAATTGAAATTGTACTCTATATGTCGAAGATTACGTACCTATTTTTACCTTATGTATCGATAGGTGGAGTTTTGCTTTAATCAAATCAAAGTTGCTAGAAGTAGTAGTAAGTAAGGATTTAAAATTTTCTCGAGGAGAATCTATGGTCTATAGTCTAAGTAGTCAAGTCACAAACTTTTGATCTTTTATGATGATGCGACAATAGTGATAAAAATATATCAAAGAAAATAAAGCAAAAAATCAACTTTAGAAAAAACAGGTACCCTTCGTAGGTAAAATACTATACAAGCCACAAGGACATAGGAAAAAGCAAAGTAGACAAAAATGCAAGTTTTAAAAAAACATTTTAGAATTTGAGAATGTATGCTTTTAATGCAGTGACAAAACGCTCTGAAGTTTATAAAAAAAGAAAACTTCATTTTTCCTCTCATATTTTATGAATTTACAATAAAGTATTTATATGCAAGCCTCTTCATTTTCTTATTTCTTCTTAGCATTGTCAAGCTATCAATTATTAGGGAAATGTCCGTACTCCGTAGTTTAAAGTTTATCTTTCTAGTTTATTACGTATTCGGAGTAAGTGGTACTGGTAAGTCAGTACAGTAGTACTCTCAGGAATGAGTGAGTAGGGTACTTTGATGAGACTATAGAGCATGGTTAACACAGCATTGGTAGCAGATTGGATTGGAATGAACGCTTTTCCCTTGTTCCAATTGGAAATGGAATAGTGGTGAATAATTGTATTAATGGAAAATAGAAAGTCCACAATTTGTTCAAAGAGTGACTGAATTGGCTTTATTAAACTGGTTTGTTACTAACTCTGTCGGATAGATGCCAGACGCTGCTCGCAGCGCAATTGAAATACCTTTTCAACATTTTCAACATCTCAATTTGGTCGAGTCTAACTAAAATATACAATGAATGAAGCAAGCATTCAGCATGAATCCAATCCGGTCAAGGACAAATGATGACAAACCTTGCAGGATGGTAAAGTAAAATAGCACTCATGATGGTAAATTTGTAAGTGTAGGAATGTCTATCACTGGCATAATCTACTTCGCCTTCTAACTAAAAGCGGAATGAGTGGTGGTGGTAGTGGTGGTGGTGTTGTTTCATACTTGAGGTGGCTTGGCTGGGGTGAGGTGGGGCACTCCTCGGTGGCGGTGGTACTCACTGAAGCTGATAGAGTAAACATTTTGTTGCAGATTTTTCTGAAGTTAGGTTTCAATTAAATCTGAGAAATCTCTGTTACCGTATATGAGAACAGTCATAAAGCCATGGAATAGACGAATGCGAATGCCAGGATTTCATTTTTCCGAAAATCATATTTTTAGAGGTTATCTAAAGCAGTCACTGATGTAAAGGCTAATGATAATCATGAACTTCAGGGAACAAGGAATGCAGGGTATTAGGTAAGGAGAAGGGAGTTGAGTCAGTTCAATGTCCTGTTAGCAGTTGTAGCAGCACCCCACCAACCCCGGTAGGGGCGGTGTTGGTGGTTGGCGTATATTCTATATATCCATATATACCTAAATATGCTCTAATGCTCTACAACTGCAACAACTATAAAATATAATCTATTTCTACACAGGCATACAGTATGTATCATTATCGTTTTATCATCATTCCGTAGAAGCGTGAAACTATCTTTTGTTGAAAAAGGAGCTTACCGCTTACCTCGTTACCAGTTACCAGACTGGGAGAGCTACAAATATATATACATGGGATTTTTTAGCATATATATTTCAGGATGTCAGTATATATAAGTAGGGTATCTATATTATATTGTTTTGAAACACGCCGTGTGCACTGTAATCGGCGGGCTTACAATTCCCATTTCCAAAAAGAGTTGGCTCATTTTCTCTTTTTCAGGTTATGCCAATTTCCCTGGAACTATGAATAGGCGGCCAATGTGGTTAGCTTTTGAATTCAGGTTAAAAGGGCACATTGCAATATTCGTCAATTTTGTTGGAGTTGGAGCTTCATGTTGCTGAGCTCACTTCTCACTTTCCAACAGTAATATGATATAGCTCTAAAGATTAATTGAGATTTTTTTATAAAATGACGTCATTCATTACAACGGTACATTTGTTTATGGAGACTTTAATTACCAGTCAGCCATTGCGTTAAGGGATTTGAAAATAGAATCTGTGAAAACTCTGAAAACTGAAATGGTACTATACTTGCACCTGAAATACAGATTGTATTAGAAGCTTAGCAGGTTCAGATTCCGCACAAATAAGCTTTATTTAGGCATTTTTCTACTATATAATAATGACTATGACCGTGGGAAGGAAACGATACACTGCGAAGAGTACTGCAAATAATGATTTGGGTAGGTACTTTCTGCTCGCTAATTCACACATTTAAAAAGTTCATTTCATTTCTTATATGCTGCACAATTGTACATACATATCGTAAGGAAATATATATTCAAATACAGTGGCACAATAATAGTAAGTAGGTAAATCATGCTTGTTACATTGTGATATATTTTGTAGTAGTATTGATTAGTCAAAAGTTGGTACTACAGTTAGCTGTTGCACCACCAACGTTTACAGTGTAAATATATATATTTTTTGTAAGTATACTTTAGTACATAATGTATAGATCAATCAATATCTGAATATTAGTAGAGCACGTGCCCATAATAAGCAAGAACTATTTTTTCACTCGAATAGATGATATATCATATATGTAAATGCATAAGATTTTAATTTTTAGAATGATACGACTGAATTTACTAGAGTATCTTTTTAGGAAGCTCCAAGAATCAACTATTTAAAGCATTATAATTGATAATTACAAAATAAGGAGAGAAAACACTGATTAAAAATGGTTGATAAAATATCTTGCTAAATATCTCATAGCCGTGAAAATGTAAATCCTTGTGCTTAGCAATTTTAGGAGTTTGGAAAAATAAAGGCTCTAAATTTTTCCAAACTGGCAACTGATACTGCTAATGCTTTTACTAACGAAGTGGAAGCCACTCTTCCAAAAACAAAATGTACCAAAAGCTAAGTCAGCCCCAGCCGTAGTCGCAACATGGACAGTGAAAATAGACAGTTTGTTGCTTTGCTCGGTTCGAGGGTTCGATTTTGGCGTAGGCAGTGTGTAACTAACAAGTATATACCAGAAATAGCTGACGGCCAGCTAAAGCTAACCCTCTAGAATTAGAATCTTCTGGAGAGAGTGATAGTATGAACTTTACCTTACGAAGAAACTTTGATCAATTGCATAGGTATTCAAATTGTTCAGAAACCATTTAACCATGATCAAATAGCTTTCACATATGTAATTACAACATTCGATTCTGGAGCTCTCTTACTTTGCAAATCTTGCAATATAACATTATTTTACTTATGCATAAATCTAATAAGAATACCTAGTCTTCATAGTCTTCATTCTGGATGCTAGTAAAGATTTAGTAAATTTCATGAGAAAAACATGTCTTGCATCATGAGTCATGCCACATTTTCACTTTTCAGTCTCATGACCCAATGACGAACTTATCTCAAAAAGGAATATTGTGAATTTGAGTCACCAGTCGCCAGTCACTACAAAGTTATAATCGTTCTAAGACCTCCATGAGGACGATACTTGGAATGAACGTTCAGATTATGTATTAAAAGTATTAAAACAAGCAAAAAGAGTAAATCTCACCAAGCAGTTGCAGCTTCTTCATTATCATAAACGAAAATGCATGCATGCGTGCGTGCGTAGGGTGTTATATGTGTGAATAAATAATACAAAATATATATTCGAGTGGTCATCTTCGCTTGCACTTTACCACTCTTTTTCTCTTTACACTGCACCATCCCAGTTTCTTTACGCAATTTGTTGCGATTACCTATATGAAGCTTATTCACTGGACACTTACCCAGTTTATTTAATAGAATTAACCAATAAGTAATTACAACGTAACTAAAACGCTTGAATATAGTTTAGTTAAATAGCAATTGCAATAATAAATCATGATTATGAATCATGAGCAGTTTGGGAATTGCATAAACTTGTACAATTTTAAAAATCCAAGCACTTCGATTCTGGTTCAGCATCAAGGTATGGCCTGAAGTCTGAAAGATCGTTCTTACTTCATCATCGTCCATATATCCATCATGTTCTATATATGCATTTAATTTAGCTTTGAGCCTTTGATTTTTCTTTCCGTTGAGATTTCAGGCAGATGTGAGATGTGATGTGATCACTGAGCTGCTATTGTAGAAAATTGTGTAGCCCCTCGCCCTCCTAAGTCGTTTTACACGGTCGATTTGCTCTGTCTTGGTTAGGCAACTTGAAGCGATTACTGAACACTATCAAATGATGTAATCAATGAACTATATAATTACGAGTTTCAGAACGGTAAACTATATTGCTTATATGAATTCTCTTAGAAAACTAGAATCGTCGGTTATATGTAGTCTGTAGTAAAATAAGTTGATACTAATATCACTTTGCCCCATCTAATAGAAACTCCAGAGATGTGACGATGTGGAGTGGTGTTTGCACAACCGTGCCTGCACTTCTTGGCACTTGTAGCGTATCCTCAAAAAGCATAACATAAGTCATGATCGGTTATACAGAATGCCAATAATACCTAATTATGAAGTGAAAGTGAAAGTTTGAAGGCTTTAATTGCAAAGGGCCATGTCCATCTAAAACTATATGGAACATTTTCTACCAAAACGATAGAAAACAATACCTAGGTAAATTGCCTACACAGATCTACGTCCACGTGCCTCTTGCCTATTTTATTATGCACAAAGCCGCAACTTTCTCCGTAGAAAGGTTTTACCTACCTGTAACCGTATGCCAACTTCTCTCATGTTAATTCTAAAAATATAGATAGAATATTATAGATTTTATGAATTCAAAATCAGTCACAGTTTTGAATGGTCTTGGGTAGCAGTAGCCAAGGTTTATTAAATGTTAGCCCACTCATTTCATCTAAGAAAGACTTCCCTCGATCTCGATGGATGGAGCGTTTGCTTATTGCATTAAGAACGTTTATTAGTTTTCAATGGTCTCGGGTAGCAGTAGCCAAGGTTTATTAAATGTTAGCCCACTCATTTCATCTAAGAAAGACTTCCCTCGATCTCGATGGATGGAGCGTTTGCTTATTGCATTAAGAATGTTTATAGGTACATATTCTGGATGATTCCTAATCTAGTCACAAAAATTTTCGGTTTTCCATGCGTTTCTTCGTTGCAACTTCTAGCTTTCCCGGAAGTCTGCATCACCCTCGCCCTCAGTTGTCAGTTGATATGAAAAAATTGGAAACACAGGAACAAACCTTGATTTGTGGTTTCTTACGTTGTAGTCTCATCGTTGTAACGAAACGAAACCTAAATCTAAGCTAGCCATACCAGATCCAACCGGTAAGTAGGTATTTTTCTCCCGTCGCCCCGTCATTTACTATTAACGGAAGTTAATAGGATCTGTTGAGTGCTATGCTGATAATAAGGGCAGTGTGGGTGGATGTAGGCGAGGAACTGAAGAGTTGGAGCCGACTTACCTTTTGGACATTGGAGAGTGAGAGCAGCTTAGTTTGGCGAATGAAAATCCAATAGAATCCCTAGGCGATGGAGTGCTACCTTGGTTTTGAAGATGAACACGGAAATTCCGAAATTCTGGATCTGGAGGTTGACTTCGTCAGCTAGAAAGGTTTGACATGATGCTCTCGCTTCGGCACTCAGCACTTCGTGCTGCCATAGCAGAAACTTGCTCTCCTCTGTATCGATTTTGATTTCCTCCCGAAGGGTCTCCCTTTAGCCTTTTGTGTACAAAAAGAATAGCTTTGTTTGAGCGGAAATGGCAGATGCTGCTGACATTACGGACTCCAGGTCCCCTTCGTTTTCGGACTTCAAATTTGTGTGACATTTTCGTTTATAGTATACAAATATAGATAACCAAACGCTGTGCCCGCTCGTTCTTATGCTATAACAGCCAATGGAGAAATCCAGTGATTCTGGCTCCAGAATGTCTTCGAGACTAATATGCTTTAGCAGATGACCTCCAAGGTCGGCACCTTATCATGATAATCATTTGGCAGTGTGTCATTAAGGAAAGTGTCATCTTCATTAGCAGCTAATTAGGATTTTCGCAGTTAGGAGTAACTTGGCAGGACTTTTGATAACACAAAATGTGGTTTAGAAAAACACTGAAAACCAGCTCCGACCTATAATCGTCATCAACAAACTTCACCAAGCCATTATCATCATCATCATCATGAAAATCAAGCCTGGCTGCTTTTAGGGAACTATCGTCGGCGGGATCCCCACCACTTCACCGCCCCCAAAACCCGCAGCCAGCCAACCTAGCTATAAAAGTAAGTAACATAACAAAATAATATCCAAAAGAGTTATATCATCATCATCATCGTCATCAACTCTCTTGAACTGTATGGATGGAGGGGCGGTTGCTGCATTAGTTTCTTTTCTGAACCAGAGTTACTGCTGCACGCAGTTTTGCCACCGCCAGCAATTGTACCACCGCCACCACCTCTGTAAAGTTTTTGCCATGATATCAGTTAGTTAGTTGCGCTGCGGATGTTATCGATATTGATAGTAGGTACACTACTTCGCTACAATGTCTTAGGTTGAGGCGCTGGCGCTTCTGCATGGCGTAATAAAAGCAGTTTTCTACCTACTCAGACAGCTTCAAACTTAGAATTCAGAAACTTTTTAAATACTTCCTCTGGCATGGGAAAAATGGGATTTATACAGAGCAGTTATAGATGCGCTTCGCTTCAAACTAATTTCCGCAATTTTATTTGTAAGCGCAATAAGCGGGTCGCTTTGCACTTACGATTAATATGCACCGCTGTGCATGCAATAATGCATATTATGCATTGCATGCATATTGCATGCACAATCCAAGAGCAAGAGGTTAGGTGACTTTGACTGCACAATTCATTTCTAGTTCCTAGTAAAAATTCCTTGACCGAACCCACCTAAAAAGTCAACCTACCTACCCAAACAGAACGCTTTTTTGCAGGCCTAAACTATTACAAAGTCAACTGTTGACTATATTGTCTGTTTCTTGTTTTCAATGAATTTCAATCTTCGATGAATGCATCCTTTCTTACTACCACATTATCCGTCATCCACCTCAACCTGAAATTTTTTGAGACAAGAGCTGCAAACAAAAGGAATGAAGTTGATGCATATGCCTATAGAGCAAAACGGCTTCTTGGGGGCTGTAATGGCATTTTGACTATTTTAAGCAATTACATCTAACAAAAAAGGGAAAAAAACTAAACGTGAAAGTTAAAAAATAAGTCCCTTGACTTATCTAGAAAAAACTGAAATATCAGCTTCTCCAGGATTACGAGCTTACCTACTTCTTTTACGTGTAGGCCTTCACAATAGGCAAGAATCTTTCTGAGAAAAATTCATTGTAAAAATTGTAACTATATTACTGTGTCGGTATTATAGCATTTAAATATAAAAATGCTACAGGTATAAGGCGTCTTTAACTCTTCATAATTTTGGTTTGGAGAACGTATTTTCCATGTATCCCAATTCTAAATATAAAGGCATTCACAACTCAAACAATACATTTTATTTTAAGCGTTTTTCCCTGAGAGTAGGTATGTTATGTTTCCAATTTTGCATTGTTGTCAGTTTTTTAAGCTTTTAATGCTTTCCGGCAACCTTTTACCCTGACTTAAATTTACAAAAAAACTGTATTTGTACTTATCTATAATAGATTGATGACATTTACTACCAAGATATTGGTATTAATTTTCCATAAATAACACCACCAGGGCTATAGTGACTATTGTAAAGTATACATCATCTAATTTTCCTTATCCACGCTGGTATTCGGTCTATTGTTTTAACACCATAAAATATACAAAAATATATATCAACAGCATTCATGTGCCTAATTCACCTCCTCCATAATATAGATAGGAAGTATACATAATATATATAGGTAGGTAATATAGATTTGGAATTGGAATAATGAATAAGGTATATATTATATATATACAGCAAACAGCAAAAGAAAGGAGTTAAGCTCCCTGTCCGCACATAGTACATGCAACATGTAACCGTTTTTATGAATTTAGGTAAGCTGAAAATAACCACTGGATAGTGGATATTAGTATCCATCCAAAACAAGTACAGTCTGTCTGCCCTGCTTTGTTATTACGATTCCGTTGTTACAAAAGTTGTTTTTAGATTTTTTAGTAAAAGTACCTAAATCTATCTCTTTCTTGCAACTGCAATTTGGAATTTTTGGAAATCGATGAAATTAAATGCAATATATCACACAACAGCACCTTATTACTTTTTCTTTGGTTGGTTTGTTATGTCTGGGTACTTGCGTAGATTATTATCCACGTATATCGCATCATTATTTCATTTTCAAGGTACTTCTTGTACCTGTACAATTATACCAAAAATTACTACACGTGTATATAGCTGAGGAAATTATCACGGGGTACCCACATGTTTACAACTCCAGTTTATTTCCATTTGATTATAATACCCAAATTAATCAATTAATGTATGCATGAAAACTGTAATTACTTAATTGTCACATCTCATCTTTTTATGCAATCATTGGATCAGATTTAATCATACCTTGATTTTATTAACAAGTCTGAAACAAAAGTAGTGAAATCCGTGAAAATTCCAATACGGGTAGTTAGCATAAAGAGTTTAATTTCGTTTTCATCCTTTTAAAAAAATAATTACTTCATCGATTTTATTTATTACGCTAAAAATTAAATTTACGTAATCTTATTAGCTAGAATTCTACAAAATCAATCCTTTTCGATATATCCAAGTGTATCAAAATTTCAAAGCGACCTTGACACACTTTTGATATGGCATGCTCTGTCATTGCGACCAGTTATGACTTGAATTAGGATACCTCTCGATGCTCTGACAATTACA
>JAHZND010000600.1:0-26360 GCA_027744115.1 Acrocyrtus sp. NNG-2020 | reverse complement strand
CTCCAGGAATATTCTTCCAAAACCACTACTGTACCGTCTCAGCTTGTTTGGCAAATGAGAACTCTTTCCATATCCACTATTTATTCCGGACACATCCTTCCCAAAGCAAGGCTGTAGCTGGCACAAGTACCTATACACCTTGAATTTGACATTGGAACCGCCAAACGTAGAAAAATAGCTTCGTTGCCGAGAGAGAGGGCATGCACATGACGTGAGTAGACGAGTAGACAAGAGTGATAATTCATAATACGAAGATGAATCGTGATAAGACTAATATGATATGGATAAGTAAAATAGTGGTAGGATACTATGTCAGTTGTATACGTAGCGTGTCAAAATTACGTTTTTAGCTTGTAAAACCAGTTTCGTTTATCAAAGTTTAATCCTCTTCTTCGCACGGTAGTTTATTACTTAATTGATTAACTCAAAAATTACCAAAAAAGAAAGTACACTGAATAACAAGTTGATAAAATAAAATGTAATAAGTAAATATGCTACAGCACAATATGGCCTGCTTTAATGTAAAAATATTTGTAACACTACAAATAAATAGTCATATCACCAATTCCAGTAATTCGGAAAATGTAATTGGCCCCATCTAGTCCTTGTAAGCTGGAAGTCCAAACGCAGTTGGGTCAAACTCTTCCAGAGAGTCGACAGTTATAGTGGCACTAGCAGAGTCCTTGCTAACGCATGACGGCGGAACCCAGACGACCTGCATGCCTGCAGCCCTTCCAGCTTTCACTCCATTTGCAGAATCTTCAAAGACCAACACCTAATACAAACAAAAATAATATTTGCATTAATATTGACAACTCAAAACGTTAAAAAACTGACAGTGTATAAATAGCAAAAGACGCTTAAAATTCACTCATCATAACTTTTTCTACGAATATGCGAAAATAATGATCGTTTTCCCCCTAAACTTATTATTTATTACAGCACTACCTAAATCCGCATGACTAACTATTCCCTACCAGACCGTATGCAAGTATTATGCAATTACTTCCACTTTTGCTCAGTGCCGTTTCAGCAAACAGGAAAAGAAAAGGTGAGATCAACAAACTACTTTTGTCGTAGAATCGCTTTTCAGCGCACGAATGAACTTTCGTTCCAGAGAATAATTTCGTCGTTATTTAGTTTCAGTCCACGTGGCTGATGGCCTTAACGTTGACAATAAAGTATACGTATTATTCGTTCTCTGAATAAACGGATAAGTTGATTCTAGTTAATCTTTGCTCCGTGAGACACAAAGCATGACTAGTTCAACTTCAAAATAGTAATGCTATTGAAAACACGAGTTGATGCATAGGAATTTATCCAGCAGCACTGATTATCAACTATAATTTCCAAATTTCGTATATATGCATTTACGTTTTGCTTACATTTTTCATATCCACTGGTGGCGAAGGAAATCGATTGGCAGCAATTAGGAAAATATCTGGCTCGGGCTTCCCCCTTTTTACTTCAGGATCGTCGGACCCACGAACAATGTGATTGAAGATAGGGAAGAAGTCCTGATGATGCTTCGATTTCAACTCAAACGTGGTGTTTTTACTACTCGTGGCAATCGCAATGGGAATGTTATGCGCTTTCAAGTGCTTCACCAACCGCTCCGCACCAGGCATGAAGTCGACCTTTTCTTTGAATACTTGAGGGTACAATAATTCAATTTCTTCGACAAATTGATCAATTGAAATGGGGAGATTGCATCCATTGATAACAGACTCAGCTGCCCCTCGAGCTGTCCTTCCTAAAGTATTCCGTTTTGCTTCCAAACTGTAGTCGGACCCATATCTGCGGCACATCATTTGAATTGCGGTTTCGTATCGGGGTTCCGTATCTACAAAATATTACCACCATTACCATTAGCATATTAATTACTAGAATTAGTTCGTAAATTGCAAAATACGATAAGTCTATCTTAAGTAAATTGAATATTATTTTACCTAAGAGGAGACCGTCCATGTCAAAAATGACATGAGAGACTGGCTGCGGACTATCCGGCATTTCTGAAATAATAGTCATATTGAGTATTGGAAATTGTACGTAATACAAACAAAAATGTTTTTTTTGGGAAATTGTACTGCAGGGCACAATCACGTTCCACAGAACTTTGTATCAGACTTGACTGAATACTAGTACAAAAAATGAAATGGCTTCACCTAGAGATTTTGACAGACTGAAGTTAACAATCCCCTTGGGTGAAGTATTTAAAGGTTGTCGTAATCCGTGGAGCCTTATTTTCCCTTCCGTAAATGAACTAGTCCTTTGACAAAACAAAATTACGAGTGTACAGCACCACAGCCTCCTCCTCTCTGTCCTTTTCCATACATTATGTTTTTGGTAAGCATGGAGGATATTGGAGCGGCATGAAAACAACCTCAAGGTCAGCTAGAAACAGAGCACAGCATGTCAGCTCTTTTGCGTGGAGTAGAGTAAAAAAAAGAGTTAGCCAGTTCTATGGAAGTTTTGCAGATATAGGTTGAAGCTGCTAAAAATAAAAGTAAGTAGCAGCCAGTATAGCGATTATACAAGTCCTCGCCCGCCAGCTCCATAGGAAAATTTTTTTTCTTCGCTGTTCCCGTGACTCATGCACGCTTATCGTGTGTGATATGTATGACAAACATGCACCAAGTTTGTTACCCTTTTGGTATGCATTACATATTTTTACGGCAACATTTATTTAAGTATTTTTCGGTTGTAAAGTATGATCATGATGGTTCCTTTGATGTATGAGGCAGGGATTCAATGCGAGTGAACTATGAAATTATATCAGATACAGCATAAATTGCACCCAGAGACGGATTCCGATTGCAAGTGGTATGGTCAATGGTAGTGGTGTTCTGAGAAATATGCAGTAACTTTTTTAATTTCCTGTTACATAAAAAGATAGCGAGAGCAATAAACCAGGACACGTGTGTGCTCTTATGAAGGCACTTTACTTTTAACTAGCTGGTCAGGTAGCACTAGAGCGTAGGAACTAGGAATGCATGATGCTCTCTGGAAAAAAGGGTTCTGTAGGGGAAGAGGTGACATGTGATGGAAAAGTTTTGGTAAAAGTACAATACTAATAGCCGTCGAGTTTGTTTTCTGTTTGTGGACTTTACCCACTTTACCCTTTTTTTATATTTTTATGAGTGGAAAAGGGGTAGAAGGAAGCGCTCTTTTGTTGGATGTATGCATACCTGATAAACTCGTGAAAATCCTGTTTGTCTTGTTGTTTGGAGCTTTGCTACGTGATAAAAAGGAATGCAATGTAAATAGAAGGTTTGACAATTGCAGCATCACTAAATCTCGCCTTCATACGAAATAAGCTTATTTTTATATTTTTTTTGTGTTTTTCGTTTTAAGCACGCTGCACTTATTTGTGGTGCTTAAAATTTTTCCATTATGCTGTGGCTACCATTCACCCGTCAACGTTTTTATGTCAAACTTGACACAAATAACAAGATTGGGCTTGTCGGAGCCCGGAGGCTGCTTTTGCTATGACTGGCTGACCTTTGGCTTGATAAATTTGCAAGTAGAATTGGATTTGTTTTGCAAGTTGGGATTTCGATGTTTGCCTCTCTTTCACTTATATTTTCTTGCCTGTCTGTAATTGATAGCTGCCGTTTTATTTCTTGTTATTGATCATGAAAGGAAAATTACGAAGATGATGACGACTATGAAGGATTAAGTATTTTGGATCAATCTCCGTTTCCGTCATTACAGGAATCCATTGAATGGACTGGACACATGGGTCGAGTGAGTGATCGCAGAAAGTTACTCTCTGAGTTTCCCGATGATTGATCGGCATTTTCCCCTGAACTTGTCAGCCACAAACAGAAAAGAAAAGGATGAGAAAGTTAGCAAAAAAAGTACAGAGATTCCTTTCCTGGCCCTATTCCACGTTTTTACTTGACTTTCCCGATTTTTTTATGGATATTTTGTTTGCCTTAGATTATTATAGCACGCCACATAACTTCACAGTGTGTCGGATCATGCATGAAATACTCCTCGTAATTCCCATGTCGCTATTTTTCCTGTTCCCCATCAGAAGGAAAAACTCCTTCCAGAAAATAAGCGTGTTTTGAGCTTAAGCCCTAACGATCCATATCCTCCCTCTCGGCATTTCACTTCAGACATAATAGCAGAATAAAAGTTTTCTTTCTCGGCGAGCTCAACCTCTCTCCCAACATTAGTTACTTTTTGAGTATAAAAGGCATCCATATCTATTTATGATGAGCTAGATTTTCCGCACTCTCAAATGTATTCCATTTTATTCTCTAACAATTAGCGGAGGCCATTTGTTCCCATCTCGAATCTCATTTAGTCTCATATTTTGTTTCACTATCCTGCATTAATTTCCATTACGCAGCCCACCGGATAAAAAGGAGTCCCCAGCAGCCGTTGTTATCATCGGGGTGCATTACTTTCTCATTAACACAAAAGCATTTTTACCTTTGCCCTTCCGCAGCCCAACATGTTCCTCCGGGAGTGGTTGGGGATGTATCCGGTGTGTGTGCACACAGCACTTTGTTCTTATTAAGGGAGAATAAAAATGCAGTTATGTACCACTCTGTCTTTTATAATGACGCTGGCAGGGAAAAATGCACATTATGCAAATAACCCAGTGGGAAATCCACTACTGCTCCAGATACTGGATACTGGATAGAGACGTTGCTGGAAAAAAAGGGTACATGGAAGATCCGTGCCGTTCTGCCATCCTTCATCACTACATGAACTGCTTTTGTCTGATCCGTCTATGAACAGTTTCACCGTAGAAACAAGCAGTAAAAGGGACTCATAGGCTGAAGCCCGTGTGTGGTCTGCCTTTTGCCGGTATATTTTTCTTCCCCTGGACAGAATATGTGATGTGGTTGATTCATGAGCCTCATAATCTTAATCGGGTGAATGATTTATGAGGACATAATAAGGGCTCCTTGCATCCTCAACGAGCAAACTATGACTTTTCCTATGGCCAAATAGTGAATAGTAGAAAGAGAAAAAAAATAGTAGGAGTGTAAAAAGTAAGTGGTTCCAGCATCCAGCTCCACTGCTCCTTTCTCCTAAACCATTTTTAGTAGGTAGAACATAGAAGAGGAGAGACGGAAGAAATTTCTAACTTTTAAGTCTCATCATTTCGCACAGAAAAAAATGAAGGAAAAGTATTTTTAGGGAGTGAGAACCGTTTTTAGCACGGCATATATTTTTTTTCTTGTGTTTGTCGACGCGTGAAGCTGTTCAAATGATGATGATGAGTTACTACCGGGATTAAATGCAGTCATTCATCTCTCTTCCCGTATGGATATTTTTCGCATAAATAAATCTCCTTGTGCTCTCATACAAACGTTATCGTTGTAGCCCAAAATTGCAGATCCTCATATCTACACACTATTATTTGCAAAGTGGAAAAACCGGAGAAATGAATCCACTCTTTCCCTTTGCCCAAATTCAGTTTCATTGTTATGCAGAAAGAAGGATGGGATGGGAAAAGTAGAATTGCAAAAAAGTGCTATCATCGTAAAGAACTCAAAATTTACTTTCTTATCAAATCCACACTCTTTACACGTAATCATTAGCATGTGTCAGATGTGGATATGCGCATATTACATTATATGCTAAAATAAAATCTTCTCCCGTTTCCCGCTCTTCCGTTCCTAATATCGTAGGCTAATGTTTTTCCATGCAATTTGAATTGATAAAATAAAAATTCATCAAGAAGGAAGAAAGTATGTGACATGCCGCCTTTTTTTTCTTGCCCTCTTAACAGTTCATATTTCTTTTGTGAGAGTGAAACGGAAAGGAAAACTTAGGAAGCTGAAAAGCGAAAAAAAGGCTATCGTTGAACACACCTTGCCATAATTTCTTTTTTCCTTTTATTTCATCCCACTCAACTTTTTTTATTCCCTTTTCTCTTTCCCACAAACTCCACCAGCTTTTTACTCGTGAATTTGACAGTTGAATTCGTCACTGGTTAATAATATGCTTGTGTTTGGGGGAAAATGTATGCGTTATTAGTCCTCCCCTTTTTCAATCAATAGGTAATGCTCGTAGCAAAGGAACATTATACTCCCCTACTTTTTTCTAACAATGAGACAAAGGAATTTGATAAGATTGTGCCCACCTGCGGCAGCTTTCGTAACTATCGTAACGAGAAGGAAGTAGTCAAAAACTGTTCTTGAGAAATAGACCACCTTCTATACTTTCCAACTTCCCTTTAGTATTTCTCTTTTGTTCCCAACTTCAGTTTTCCACATTCTCAGATGATTTTCTCCCATTGATTCCTTTGTGCAGTTGTTTCACTTTTGGCTTTTGTTTCGGAAATGTGTTGTGATTGATTAAACAAAGAAAAATCAGCATAACACACACTAATGAGAATTAATTTGTCTTTTTGTTTGTTGGCTAATGAGCGAGCACAGAACAAAGAGTCCTTTTGGTTGACTATGAAATTTCCGTGTTCACTCATATATGGCAGATGAGTTGTAAAATTAGAACATTCTAATTTGGAACCCTGCATTTCAAAAATAGTTTTTTCCAGCGCTGAGGTATAAGGTCCCCTTTTTAGAGTAAATATAATTTTGGTCCAGTGTAATAGGTACACAATTAGGTATATTTGATCTAATGAATACTTTAGGGTTGAGTCCTAAAAGTTGTAGAAATGCTGAAATATTAATTTAAAGACTGACTTTTCGTATGTGCGAATATGAGAGGTACCTGTTATACGAGAAGGTTGTCCGTTTGACGCGCAGCATTTATCATTAATGAATTTTTCCAGTAGTTACTACTGCTGCCTCTGACTCTATTACTTCGTTCCAGCTAAGATATACCTATGTAAGGTACCTTTGCTCAGTGCAAACAGAGAAGCAGAAAAACGGTTGTGCAATATACTGGGAAATTAGGTATGAAAATGTGCCAAGCCTTTTCCACTCAACTTTAATCTTTATTCATTTCCTCGCCGTATTAATCATTCCGTGCATCTTGAGAAAGACTGCAATTCATTACTATTAATGATTTGCTTCGCTTAGCTGACGAGCATAGCATGGGGGATACATCTTGACTTGACTTTTGCAAGTTTTGCTGCTGCACACACTACATACCATATCACCTCGCCATGAAAATGGCTTGTTCCGCTAACTGCAAATATTACATTTTATTTTTTGCTTCAAGGGAGAAAAGCAATCTTTTTCTATTTGCATAAACTCTCATCTTATATCCGTTTTATTAGGGAGTAGTGGTCTTCTTAACGTTAAGAGTGAATGGTGAGGAGGGTAAAAGCGAGTTTCTTCGTCGCGCTTCCATATTTCATACGCGGCGTACCCTTTTTTCACTGGAGAAGATTGAGTTACTTCACTTTTGATTACACACTTGCAATTCATATACCATGCAAATTATGAATTGTGCTGGGCTGCTAGAACCAGAGCCCCCACACATCTTCCCACATTTCAAGACGCATGTAGGAGTAGGACAGTCAGATTTCGTTATGAAATAGGTACTTATAAATAGCTTCTTTCTATTACTCGACTGTTTAGCTTCTTGGTTTCGCTGTATTATTGGATTTGCTCACCTCCCTTTCTGATGTGCAAGCCGGTGTTACGTGTTTCATCAAATTTGGGCCAAAGAGCTTTCACAACCGCCCATTGTGGAAAGGTGCTTCTTACGCAACCCGTAATATCTTGTATGAACGTGTCTATTTCTCTTCCTGGTAGCTATAACATGAGCTTTTCAACTTTTAGGGGAGACCGGTGGTGCTCTTCTGATAAGAAGAAACATATTTAGACATTATTGGAATTGTGTAGGAAACGGAAGTAAATTCAGCTTTTTATAGCTTTTGTTAAGCTCAATTTCGAAGGGAGCTCACCTTACACGAGCTATACTGTAAGGTGTCGATATACGATGAAAAGTTCGGACTTAAAAAAAAGTCTTTCCAACAAAAAAAAACTTTAGTACTTTAAACTTTTTCGTGGCAAATTTAACTGCTCATGAGTAAAAGGCCACATAACTACTAGCATTAAAACAGAATAAGATAGATTTAAATTGGAAAGAGGAGCATTCAACCACAATTTTTTTTCTTCTTTGGGTGGAAGCTCTTATTACCCGAGAAGAAAATATTTTCGTAGTCATTCTCTCCCATCGGCCATTTTCAGAGTTATTTCTTTCGGAAGAAAATGAAAAAGGAGTGGAATTTTTTACGTCTCTGGCGCGTACAGAATTATACGTGTGTTGTTTCCAAATCAAATCTCAGCCCAAATCTTTTATTTAAATTTAGCCTCCGCTATCCATTTACTTTATATTGTATTCATCCTCCAAAATCGTTTTACAATTTTCCCAAGTCATTCCCCAGCACAACATCAAAAGGAAAAAAAGGGGCCATTCTTATTTCCACAAAGTGTAAAAACAGGTACGGCCATTGTTCTCTTTTGATAAACTCTACCTAAAACGTGAAAAGAAGTGTATAACGCTGGCCTTCTTCTCTCAACCAAAAGTCTAGGCATCCTGAAATCCATGCACAGAAAACCAGAAAAAATTCCATCAGCTGAAAAACACTCCGAAGATATGTTCCTTCCACCCTTTCCGGTATTCCATTTCATGTGCGAGAGGCTCTCTCTTTCTCTACCCACGCGTATTCCATAGGGCCATAGTCTCCTCCACTTTCTGTCTCGTTTCTTTCCTTTAAAAAGAAATGCAATATTAGGACGAGGCAGTAATAGATCCTGACCGACAGAAAGAGATTGTCTGAATACCCTCTGCGAAAAAAAAAAATTTTCCCATTCTTTGTTCTAGAACTCTTGATATTTGCTCAGGCTTGCTGCTCCAAAAATCAGTCATGCATACTCTCTACCCTGCCGTAGAACTCTTTTTTTTCCTGACTAAGAAAAACCTTTACCTTCTCACTAAAAACGGAAAGGAAAATGTAACAAGATTTATTTTTCATTTGTAGAAAAACGACCACTGGTTAGATAAGAGATGACGTGCAAAACTAGTTTGAAGCACTCTCCCAATCTACATTTCACTATTCCGTAAACGAATTGTACAGCCTTTAAAATACAATTTTTCTTATTCTTGTGGCCTTCCGTTAGTATAAATCCGTCGTTCCATTCTTTAAATTTGTTAGGCCTTTGTTGAACTCTTCCAGCTCCGATCCGGCAAGATAGTGTCGCAGTAAAAAAAGAAGCTGTGGAAAAGCATGTAGCATAAAGGAAGGAGTAGTGCAAAAATGTGCTGTATTGATCCCATTTCGAGTAAATGTTTTTTATTCTTTTTTAGTACTTTCTTCTTGTATGTAGGTATATAGATTACGAGAACCTTATTTGACTATAGAACCTGCTATAATTACTTTTTCGCATAATACTACTACTACTAAGGCTCCAGCTGAATTTACGTACCTTAGAGAAGGGAACGCTCAACGTGCACATTTATGCTCGAAATAAGATATGCTTAACGTACTCCGTGTGTTTCGCTTAGGCCTGGCTGGATCATGATCAGAAGAGGATTTATTTAGTGAAGCTGAAACACATAAATCTTTCTCTTTTCAAGTGAAAAATAAAATACAAGATACTTCAACCTCCACTAAAAAGGTTTCTTTTTACTTGGACTTGCCTTTGGACAGAAGGGATATGCTGGTCGCAAATTCAAGCCGGCTGATGCCAAGAAACTGAGAAGATAGCTGCCTAAAAAATGTAAGTAGGTAAGATTTCTATTACAATTTTCAGGAAGGAAGCCGTATACCGGAAGCAGGTTATTGTTAGCTCTGCCCCGTTTTTCGCTTCCATTCCCTTGTTAGTTGACGAGAAGAGGAGACGCTGAGAATGGCGTAAACCTAAACTGACTTGCATTTTTAAATGGAAAAATTTTCACTTCTCCCCTATCTTGGATTTGCAGAGAGGTGAAAGGTGTCCTTTCCTTCCATTTACCATTTACGTTCCCCTTGTTCGTCTTGTCAGATGTGGTAAAAGTGCGGAATGTGATCAGGGTGGTGATACAACATCCAGTAAATTCATGAATGGGCACATATGCGCACTCAACTTTGCAAAGAAAAATAAATCTGCTTTGCGATGTAAACAGAGCTGGAATAAGACTATGATAAAGTAGCCGAGCTCAAATATTTCTTTTCTGGAATTTACTCTCATCACAACTAAGGATATGTATAATGTAGCTTTGGAGGAGCGATTGGATCATATTTTTCAGTTGGTGTACTTTTTCCCGTATATATTGGTCAGCTTGGACCACTACAAAAGCCCGTAAATACCCACACTCCATATGCAGCCCAATGATTTACGGGAACTGTTATGTAAACAGTTTCGATCAGGGCGACTGATGTGATTCGGTTCGCTCTAGTTGCATTTTCTCTGGAAATGGCGGGGAGAGAAAGTGTTACGTGGTTTTATCTTGACACAATTCGCATTTGACGTAAACCCCCACACGGCAATACAAAGTTGCTTGGGTGTGCATATATTTATCTCAGGAAAATATATGCGACTGTGTCTGTGTGTAAATGTAACTGTTACTCAAAGCAGACGATGACGATGAGTCAATTCCACAAAAAAATCTTTCTCTTTCCAAACAAAAGTGGAATAATAAAAATAGTTATTTTAAGGCTACCAAAATAGAACAGGAAATATTAGCGTGTGCACATTTTCGTGACAGAAAAATGTTCTTCGAAGGAGAAAGCAATGTCAGGCTTTCAGTACTTCTGAAAAGGAATGCAGGGTAGAAAAGCTGTGAGAAACTGTAATAGTAGCAGTAATGTAGAGAAGCTGTTTCCCACTGTCCCAAGCTTGTATTTATTTTATGAGGCGAAAACACCCGAAAAAAAAGAATTTTTTCTTGGTGTGATTACTTTTTTTAGACTAGCTTTGTCTGTTGAGGCATAGCGCTCACTGTTTATTGCTGTACACATTGAGTTTTAAAGCATTGGCCTTTTTTTGTTGGTAGGGGAGGAATAAGGTCATGCTTTTAATGACAAAATCACAATCACTTTTATGACGACTCCGTCAACCTTACGTTTTGCTCTTAGCAAGTGTGAAATGGAATAGGAGCCTAATAGCTGCTTTCCCTCCAAAAAATACCAAAATGAATAACTGGGAGTGATGATGCTTTGTCATTGAAATTGTAACAATGGAGCGTTTCATTTCGCCTTTCTCCCCCAGCCAACAATACCAAACCTTAGTCACTCTCCCAATGGCAATGATGATGATGTGGATGGCTATTAATCTCCCTTTATTACGCAGTATATTGCGTCATATACACTACACGTGTATATATCCCCTTACGCTGCACATAAGAAAAAGAAAAGAAATATAAAAATAACGTCAACATTTTTTTTTCAAAAAAAAGAAACAGAACAATATCCCAAAGTTTAATATGGCATTTTATGGGGATGAAAGTACACTATTAAATTGCACTTGCTTATTCTCTCACGACGGATTCATGTATTCTCGCCAGTTTCGCGGATTCCGTAAAAAAAAATTCAGCATCCTGCTCCCTAGTTTCTCATCCCATGGTTCCATACATTTTACTTACCAAGGACTCTTCCGCAAGTCTCGTTATGAAACAGTAAAAGACGAATAGGATTGGTGAAAGGAGGAAAATAGAGCTGGCTTATAGCTGGCTAAAGATTTTCAGAAAAAAGTATTCTGTCCTATATCAAAGTCAACATCCAATTTGACGTCGCCAATCGAACCCAAAAAAAAGCTTTGTAGCAATAAAGATATATTGAGAGCAAATTTAGGCCAACCCTTTTTATCAGAATGATCCGGATTATCAAGGTAGAAAGGGGGAATAACAAGAAAGTTAAGGAGATTGCCGTGAGTACGTGCTTACAAGGAGGGTACAACACTTGCCTGAAAAATTCTGGTTTTTATAGCTACTTTCTCTTGTAAAATAGTTGTAAAATTGTACAATTTATATTAGAGCTTATTCATTTATAAAGTTAAGCGAGCACAATTTTTATTTGAAGAGAGTAGCTACTTTGGAGAGAGAGAGTGTACATAAGCACGTTTTTCTTTTCTAGAGCAGAGCACTTCTCCCTCCTCCGCTTTCTCAACACAATCAACTTTTTTATATGACCCATTTGAGATTTTTTAAGGCGATACATTTCACCCGATTTCACATTCATTTTCTCAACTGCAACTTTTATTTACCAGTGGAAGGAACGTAGCTGTCGTAAAAATGTTGATTTGCTACGAGATGGGTACAGCTATAACACCTCAGTTTTTCATATCCTACTCGAGAAAGACTATCCATTGTAAAAGGAAAACCTGGAGCATTGTCATATTCTCATTTTGTCAACTTTTTTTTACAAGCGAGTTGAGGAGAACGGTTGAGAGCCAATTTCCTTTTTATTGATCCACAATCATCTTAGCACCGCCATCATCATCATGTAAAAGGGTACGGAGGAAAAAAAAATTCATTCCTTCTTACTTTCTTATTAAGCATAGCAAGATGTGTTTGAAGACGTCTGCGTCTTGCCTCCCACTCCAGTGAATCTAATTTTTACCTGGCTTGGCTTTCGCTCAGATTCCGCAGACCTATTATACCCTCTTCCCCCAGCGAGAGTTGGAGACAGCGCCGCAGCTTGCTGTAATTCTGAAGGAAAAAAAAGCTGACACGGTGACATGCAGCATGAATCAGGTGTTGTGGTGCGCGGTGGTGGAATTGAATGCAGTTCCGCCATAGCAAAAGAAGTGATACGAAACCACAGAAGGCACTAGAGCTGCTCATTTTTTTCTCTGTTATATGCACACTAGGCAAACACTGATATTGCTGTCCTCGCTACTTCCATCACAGTCTGGTTTTGACCTAATCCAAATGGAGAAAAAAATTTAAATTGTGTATGTGTGTAGCAGCCCGGCGTGGATTTATTTTTTGTAGGCAAACACTGATATTGATGTCCTCGCTACTTCCATCACAGTCTGGTTTTGACCTAATCCAAATGGAGAAAAAAATTTAAATTGTGTATGTGTGTAGCAGCCCGGCGTGGATTTATTTTTTGCTTCCTGTTCAGCACATATATCGACAAGCTGCATTACACCAGGAAATGACAAGAATACAAGGGAAAGGGCAGCGAAGCAAGTCTGATAGGGCTGGATGAAAATGCAATATTGAAAAATGTACTTGAGAGGAAGGCAAGGAAGAGGAGTGAGCAGAAGAGTGGAAAACATTTTTTGCCGGAGTACAAGAGTTCAGCTTTGTGGAGTGTGTGTGGCGAAAGTAGCACTTTCATCTCATAATGGCACCAAATGGATATCTGGGATTCAGAATGGGACACGTACATAAATATGTATATTTACTGACTCACTTCCTTCCTTCCACTTGGTGAACTTAAGAAGATGATGACATCGAACTGGAAGGAGCTTATCTTCCACCAGCGGAGGAGGAAGGGCGAAAGAAGAAGCAGGGAAAAAACGAAAGTTGGATTATATTTTTTTCTTCTTCTGCAAAAGTGGAAGAAACGGAGACGACAACTATTCTGACAGTTGTACGTATATTACATACCTATCCCCTAAAAATCCAAGAATCAATTGGAGAAAGACTTCTTTTTTTTGCTCTCGGTATGAGATTCCAGGAAAAGGAAACTTTGTCATCATCATAAGAAAAAAAAAGTGAGGAGAGTCAGCCAAGTCAGCACGGTTTCTTCTTCTCCGGAATGAAGTTGAGTCGGGAAAGACGAGACGAGGGGAAAAGGACATGTAAGAAATGGCAATCGTCACTCTGTCAATATATTAAAGGAAAAAAAACTTTCCCCTTGGAAAAGAAGGAATCGAATTGTATTGTTGTAGGGAAACGAGGTAGACGAGAATGGAGGCAAAATGCCATTTTTTTTATTCTGGAGTCACTTCATTGCATATCGTTCCTCTTCTTCTTCCTCTTCCCCGACATTTTAATGTAGACAAGTAGTGAACCCATTCATTCATTTATTATTCCTTTTTTTAAGTAGGAGCATTTTTGTAGGCTAAGCAAAGGCAGAAAAAAGGACAGCAAAAGAAATCTATTTATGCTAGACAGATGTATATCCTTCTGATTTTTACGGGAAGTTTTCCTTTTCACTTTTTTCCCATGAAGGAAAATCTGCTTGGCTGGAGTATTAAAACGAAAGTAGATCGTCTCTGGAGAGACTGCCTGCGGGATCCGATTCTCGGCCGGTGAATATGGAAACTCACCCACTCTTACCTGGCTGCGCTCCCAAACTGCATTTACATACAAGGCTATATGCTAGTTCCCACTCATTCCTGCTCCTTTATCATGATTCATGAATATCATTTTCTATTTATGTTGCCCGTTGAGTCGATCCTCCGTTGTTGTATTAGCTCTCTCAGCCTGGGTTGCTGCTTTCTCCTTTCTCCCTCCACTTCAAAGTTTTGTCTATAATGCCCGCCTCCAAAATGCTCGGTGAGTTTCAATCGCTCCCGTAATATGCCTCAAAAATGTATAGAAAGGCATTTTCTCATTTTTTGATCCTTCAAGAAATTTTAATTTGATGCAATATCATACGCATACGGGCACAGCGGAAGATGTTGAAAGGTATAGCGCTGAGACTGACAGGTGCACTCAGTCCCCGCAATAAATTATTTTTACAAGAAGGCGGGTTTACTAATAAAAGGTGCATTATGTAGGGAAAAGCCCGTCTCTCCCAACTCTTTTCATATATGAGCTTCCTGCGGGAAAAAAAGAGGGAGAGGGGAAGGAAGTGAAAGCAGTCGGCAAAATTGAAATGCTTGATTATTGCAATTTATTATCGAAATGAGGTTATTGCCTTCTCTTCACATGAAATGACATGTTTGCGCATAGCAAATTGATATAGGTAGGTAATTCTACACAAGTAGAAATCGGAGAAGAACGTCGCGTCGTTTTGGTGCGAGAGGCCTCACAAAAAGTCGTGTAACGAGTTTTTCATAAACTCGAGTGAAACTCAATCAAGTGGGAAAATCCAACTTGGAATGAGAACCGAACTGGGGGTAATATCAGTGAAAGGATTAATTTACATAGAAATGAAGTGCTTGACACTTTAGAATACGTTTAAAAGTAAAATGTGTATCTTTTGCTAGTACTAAACTTTAAGTTCTTCTGAAGTTGGATTAGCAGCGCTGTTGGAGGAGGGTGTAGTGGAGGAGTAGCTCGAATTCTTTTTCAGCGAGGACTTGAGAGCTTGGCCTCCTGTCGCGGGAGGCTGATTAATCGCTGTCACATTTGTATTGGGAAGGTTGTTTGCTGTTGTGCTCACAACATTAACACCACTCCCGGTAACGACACTTGACAAAGTCACATTGCTAACAAGTGATGCGGACGAGTCGGGGCTGGGATTCCCAGCACACCCTCCAGCTCCACCGGAGTTGGTTGCAAACGTATCTGGACTGAATTTCACAGTGGGGGTATGCCTCTTGGGTGGTCTTGGTACACTCTTTACACTAACACCGTTATTACTGTTGCCACCAATGTTACTTTCCAAATCGAACTGTATCACATTAGCTACACCGAGAGGGGCACAACTGGAGCTACTTGTACCGCCACTTATCAAACTCGTTCCAGGGGGAAGCTGCTGCCGCAGAGGCGCACTACACTGTGGGGCGATAATGCTTCCGCCAAGATTGGGACTTGCATTTGCACTAATGCCAACTACACCGCCACCTGTTCTTCCTAGAGTTCCAGCACCAACTAAATTTGCACTTCCAGCACCTACGACACTGCCACCGCTGCCACCTCCTCCGCTTATAATTCCAGCGGAGATGAGCAATTGTTCTTTCATATTGAGGGCCGACTTCCGCGGAGCAGTTGCAGCTTTTTGCGAAGATCTAACCATAGTCCCAGGGAGAAGTCCGCCGGGCTCGCATCCTGTTACACCTACTGTTGGTTGTTGGCGATAGTTGAGCATCATTGCAGCAGCCAGGATTGCATCTGGCATGGTGGAAAAATCCAAATTTGTTAGATTCACGTTGCTGGCCCCTTTCGGATTCTTTCTTGGCAGCTGGCCTGTGGAGGGGAGAGTGGCAGTCAGATTTGGCTGACGAGTCTGATACTGAAGAAATTGATGGGACGTGAGCTGCTGCTGAGGTTGAAGATTATGAGGGTGCATTCTGCCGGAAGATGAGGGATCGAACTGGTGTTGCTGTTGCTGCTGCTGCTGCTGCTCTTGTCTTTGAGCTTGTTGGAGTAACTGCTGTAAATTCGGGACGCTAGTCAAGTCCCCGCAAATGTTTGGCATGGGGATCATTTGCGGCATTTGTAATTGAGGTTGTTGAAGGTGATTGCGTAGATTGAGGATTTGTCCGTTTTCCTTGAGCTGCTGAGGAGGAAAGCGAATTGGGGTGTTTTGGAGAGACGTTGAAGTCAACACAGAGGGATGTGCTGATGATGAACCGGTGGATGTTGCGGTATCAGTAGGTGGCTGGTAAGCGGTTGTTGAAAGTTGCCTTGAAATTGTCGAACTTTCTACAAAGTTGGGTGGGGGCGGGTGATGATGAGTTTGACCTACACTTGCGGCCACAGCTGCAGCTGCTGCTGAAATTTCCTGCATTTGGAGCTGATCCATTGTGGAAAGGGAGCCGTCCATGGATGGACCTCCACCACCTCCAACTTCTCCGGATGGACCTCCAATCAACGATGATGTTTGCTGATGATGTGGGAGAAGGTGCTGCTGGTGCTGAACGTAATTTCCATCCCCTGCTTCTCGTCTTCCACGAACATTGCTATTTCTCCGTTTGTCCCTGTAGTAGTAGAATGCGGCGAACACGAGAATGTTCAAAATAAGCAATGAGCATCCAACAGCAATTGTGACCGTGAGGGCTGTTGAGTAAATTTGATATCCTTCGCCTTCCTCGTGATGGTGGTGATGGTCATGATAGTATGGGTGACGGCCAGGTGGATACAGTAATGGACCGGAAATATCTCCAGGATAGCTGGAATTACCTACACAGAGTGAATTCAAACAAAAATGCCAAAATACACATTCACTGTTCCCACCATATTATGCATCTATCTACCCAATCTACCGGAGTGCTTATATTTTGTTTATAGGTGAGGTAATATACGGTATAGGTATACGCAAATGGAGCATACGTGTGCTCTCATTTAATAAATAAATTCAAAGACTACAATTACCCTTTCAAAAATATGAGAAATGAACGGACTGTTCCAATAAAAAGTAAAAAACTGGCGAAGTTAAAGTAAGCATAAATAAATAATAATTTAAAAGTGAAATTTTTTAGACTTTTTTGCCGCTCTTTTCAACCATAAATAAAAAGTAAACTTACTTTCAACATAATAATACGGTCTCTGCTCGGAAGGTCCAACAAGCTCAATAGCTGGTGAATTTGGAGATGTAAAGTTTTCTGAACAGAAAGTAGAAAAAAAGAAAAAAACGAAGCATTCTTTGAGAAACTAATTTTAAAACTTATTTCCGCTAAAAATTAGAATACTGGAACAAAAGTAAAGTCAAGTGCCTAATAATTTTATCTGTTTTTTGTTATACCGCTTGCGCTCGCTGCACGCTTTTAATGGCTACATTGGTTAACCACCTCCGCTAAACGTTGAAAGTGGGGAAAGTGAACTTTATTATGGCAAAGTTCACCCAACTCTTTGAACTTAAATCACAAGGCGGGCTGGAAACTTGGAAAGTAACTAAGTACCTCTGGTAACAACCTCGCCGGGAGGAAACGGGCCCGTTCTCCCCAGATAAATGGCAATGATTGTAGCACTCTCAGCATAAAAAGTGCCAACAATGCAGTAAACAATGCAGTTTGCGAAAATGAAAAGACAATTTCTGGGGATCAACAAGCTCATCACCATCAAGGAAAATTGCGTGTTGCCTGTCTATTCGATTTCAGTTTAGTGGAAAGAATTATTGCAGGGATGCGCTCAACGTCACTATTTCCACCGGCCGTTTAGCAGTTTATGGGTACGGTCATTATTGCAGGAATGAGTCCCATTATTAAATATATATATTTTTGGAAGTTTATAGTTGGCGCTGTTACTCACCCACTGTAAACGAACCCATTTTATGCGGGAACGGCACATAGTTCATAGTTTTGTTGAATATTTTTTCCGAGCATGCAAAGGAAAAGCGGAATGAATGAGAGGACATACCGTTGAAAGGCAAGTTATGGTTATTGTTATTGGACCGAGCGGACGAGGATGACGAGGAAAGTCCTCCAGTGGATCCTAGAGGGAAACCATTGTTGTAGTATCCGTTCCTCATGAGTTCCGGTACCAAGTGCAACCAAAACGAGAGCTTGTGCGCTCGGTAATGATTTCGAACCCGAGGTTTCGCCTCTGTAAAAATGATTCAATGAGAGAAGAGGAGAAAATTACACCAAACAGTATACCACAGCACAAAGAGCTCTACGCAGTTCTGTAAGACCAGCAAAGCGGAAATGAATTCCAGGGAGAAAAAAAAAGTTTTTTAAAAAAACTTAGCTGAAAACAGGAAGGGAAGAAATGTGTACGTAGTAATAAAGGCAATAGCGAATGAGGGTGTAAAATGCACCAGCCCAGCCAGCTTGAAATCCCCGTACGACTATAATTATGTAAAGCACGCGCTATCATCATTTTATTCGCATGTGTACGCGTGTATCACAGCGCTATTTTAATTTCATGTTGATAGTTTACATTTCCCGGTAAAATGTACTGGTTTTATTGGATATTGGAAAGGATGGGCAACTATTACAAGTTTTTACTTAGTTTTTCCCCACGTCGCACTTCGCAGAGTTTTTATTACAGTTATTTATGTACTCCTTTCTATCACAGCCTTTCATCCGACATGCGAGAAAACAGATCCCAAAAACAGGGACAAACGGGCATTTTCATTGAACGCGGAGTTAAAAGCCTTTGAAATATAGTGGGGGAAAACTGTGCAGTAACTTTTGTAGAGATTTGCAATTATCCGACAAGACAATACAGCGAGAAACTTTGCCAATCACACAAAGCCTCCCGAAAAACTAGTCCCAGGAAAGGGTAGGGGACATATACACAGTTTTCCTAGTAAAAAAGGTGGCGGGAGTGCGTTAGTTAACAGGGAACGCGAACTTTCACTACTTCTTCAATCAACTCAATGCTACAGTTTCGTAATTGCCGGGGTGGTGATGCGATATAGCAGTTGGTGAAGGCATTCAGATATTTTGTCTTTGTAATGCTTGTCTCATCACCGTAACTTCTGTTCTGTATTGTCAGTGCAAAATGATGGTGATTGTGTTGCGTGGAAAAGTAATAAAATCCTTCTTTTTTTTGCTGAGCAAGGCCAAGATGAAGAGCGCTTTGGAGGTATATATGTCTATTTCTACAGCTTTCATTACCGTTAAACAAAGGAAATAGGAAATATACAAATCGCTGAAAATTCATCTTCACACTGCAACAGAGGAACGAACCATTTAGACCTTTTTCTTATATAGATATCCGCTTGTATCTGAAAAAAGTTGACGGTGTGCTAGTCTTAAAAAAACTGTTTTCCAGGTTATGCAAGGAAGTTTCCCTTTCCCAGCTCTCCTTTTGTCTTTATTACTCAATGAAAAAAGGTAGAGCACAATTGCAAGTGTATTTTGAAAGCTGATGTATAACCAGTAAAAAGGGTTAGGCAATTCCGTAAATTGTCAAAGTGAGTGAGCGGAGTGAAGCTGGAAATAGAGAGTGCTGGACAAAGAGGGAAAGGGGTGGCGTGGGCAGGATAAAAAGACTTGTGGTTATTGCTGGAAAGGAATAGCTCATGGAAAATTTTATGAGACTGGAGAGATTACACTTTTTCTCGTACGTCAGTAGAGCGTGTCTAGTGTCTAGTCCATCACATAAAATTAAACAAACTTTGCCCATCACTGACTTTACTGTTAATTGGCATTTTTGTGTGCACCTTAATTTTCAAAATCGATCTCACTGACCGTAAAAAACCAGACTATAAAACTGGAGAGCAGACTGGGCACTGCGTATGCCCGCGTGGGAAGATAAAATTAAATAAAATAGTGAAGCAAATTAAGCTGATATACAAGTTAATGCTTGCTAAATAGAAATACCTACAAAAGTGCAATATTGTTAAACAGAAGCTGTGAAAGAATATCCTGCTGTATGAGCACGGATATACAAAAAAACACCTATCTATTTGGGCATGGCACCTAAAAAAAGAATTTTTATAGTGGCTGCTGTCTCATAAACAGAAATTCTCGGCTGACAGCAGAACAAGGTAACATTATCCTGTGGTTTTTTTTAACAGTGAAGCAGTCAAGTCAAGCTCTAGAATGTAAGTTACGTAATCCACCACCACCACCACTTTCATCCCTGGAACTACCTAACAAAAAAAAACTTTGCAGTAATTCCATCTAAACTCTTTCCGTTTGTGTGTGGTTTTCCTCCTGGAAAGTACACTTTCGGAGTCTCGGTACAGGGCCGGTATATTTTTTAGGAAAAAACCAAAGGCATGTGCCATGGAAGGAAAGAACGGGGAAATGAGAATGAGAACGGAGGTACGACAGAACGGAGAGAGAGAGTTTGTAAGAGGAGGTTATTATTTACGAGCTCTTGAAAGCTCAATGAAAAAAAATCTTTTTTTCTCTCCTTTTCCATATCTTAAAAAGGGAGAAAATAGTGGAGAGAAAGAGGAAAAGAAAAAAAAAGTTACGCAAAGTTGAATGAGTCAGTGTGGGGTCCAACACGGAGATTGCTGAAATGGTGTAATTTATTACACGCAGCTTATTCTGTATTTCACCGTGGACTCCAAATGAGACAAGGGATGTTTAAGGATGCTTATGAAACCTCTGCCGCACACAGAGATAAAGGGAAAGGTCGGAGAAGTTAAGTGAGACTTTTTCTAAGCAAACATAAATATACTTAGTTTCCACTAAAGCAATTTTTCAGTTTTAATAGGAGAAAGACAAACGGTTTCTGTAAAGGTTTGTCTACATGTGGGCTGGGCGTTTTTCAGGGCATGGAGTAAAAAAAATAGTGGATGACAACCAGTAGCACTTGAGGGGAGCAAAGAGAGAGAAATAGGTGCGGTGGAGATGATGGCTGATAAAGGATACGACGAGCCATGTGAGAAGGTGGAAAGTATTTTTTTTGAAGTATGACGGGCAGAAAGATTGTATTCGTGCATAAGTACACCTTTTTATGGGTCTCGTCGAATCTCTGAATGGGACTCGTCAATTCATTGCTGGCTGGGAAAAAATTTTTTTATGGCATTTTATAAAATGGCAGTTTAGGATGTCTACAAGAGACGTACCAATGCTCAAATATTTTTTGAAGAGGGTATCATACGGTGGCCAGTCTATCAATTTAGGCTTAGTGAGCTGCTGAAGTTGAGACGATGACNGGCATTTTATAAAATGGCAGTTTAGGATGTCTACAAGAGACGTACCAATGCTCAAATATTTTTTGAAGAGGGTATCATACGGTGGCCAGTCTATCAATTTAGGCTTAGTGAGCTGCTGAAGTTGAGACGATGACTGCGAATATCGATTCCCTCCAGCAGGGTTCCCTCCGCTGCCCACTGTCACCTCACTAGATCCTCCTTTACTGCCACTTCCACTAAATCCGTGAGGTGATCCCTCAGGAGACTGCTCGGCGTTAGGATTTCTAAAAGGAGAAAAGAGAGGAAGAAAAAAAAGTGAAAATTCAATGCAAAGACATGAATGCCTTATCTATAAAAAAACCTGTTTATAAATATACATATACCATGGCAGGGGAAGTGGGGGAATGTGCATAGGCTTTAAACAGAAAAGGGAAATGGTGGCGGCGGCTTTCCTTCTCTCCTTTAAATTACCACGTAAGACTTGTATAGTGTTTGCACAAAAAGTCACTTTCCCTCCCCATAATACTCGTTTTCTTTCCTAACACTGCAGTCGAAAATTTTCTCGCGATTCCATCAGTGAACCAATACGAGTGCTATAAAAATATAGAGATATGTCGGGTTCTGAAAGCTACTTTAAATACTTCTCTATTGCTCACTTTGTCTCGCGGAGATTCATATTTTGGGAGAGTAAGAGTACAGCATCACTTTTCCATGCCACTGCCCTCACTTTCAATTTCTTTCTATGCATGGCGAAAGTTGGGAGGAAAAACTTTCATCGGGTTTCCCCTCACTTCTCTGACCATACTCATTGGGAAAGTGAGGCAGAGCCAAGTGCGTATGTTTTCCTTTTCGCCAGCCCAGCGAGAAAGCCAACAGAAAGGACTTTTCTGTGTAGAAGATCCAATCCAACATCCAATAAAAATTCCGTGACATATTACATCACTAAAAAAGTTGCAAATGCACTGCGCTTTCTCTCCCTAAATCCTATTCACTTTTTCTCCCCCTTTTTGAACCAAACTGAGAAATGGGAAAAGGTAAAACCTTGAGCCAATCCGGCTGCAAATTTTTTTTCTCAATGTGCTAAAGTTTTCCATCTACGACAAAAACGCTCAATGCGATGTATTTGATATGCTCTATCTCAGTCAACGAGAGTTCGCTCAGTAATTCAAATAGATTTTCATTCAACTGTGCACTTGTGCCTTTGACTAAGCCAGTTGAACTAACTAAAAAGGGAGCGCGGAAGTTTTTTCCTTATTTTCAGAGCTGGAAAATCTTAAAATTTTCAATTGATCTCGGAAAAAGGCCAATCAAATTTGTACATTATAAGGTTTGAATGGCTGTTGAAATTGAGGCTTTGCTTGGGAACATCATCAAAATAGCTTTCATTTCCCCTCCCATGCAATAAACCAGCAGAGAAAAAAGTTTTTTTTTCTCCAGTGAATGGGAAAAAATCTCCTCCGCTACGCTATTGGCTATGCAGAGAAGGCCATCTCCACACATTACCATTCATTTATATGTTTTCACAACTGAGCTGCGTGTGTGATTTATGTACAGTAAATCAATCCAAATTTCCTTTCATATGGTAAATAATTGTGATGAAACGGGAGCATAGTGGATATATTGCCTTCTTAGCCGTTTGCCGATTGTCGGCAGATCATTGAAAATTCATGAAAATGCTCAAGTCATTCCAAATAAAGTCCTGTCACTGTACTTTCACTTTCACAGTTTCACAGCTTGTACCTAACCCAAAAAACTTTCGGTTATGCCGTGTTGTACGGCGAACAAACGTGTACAAAATATCATTCATTCGGGAAACTTTTCTTTTTTTGGGGAAGAGTGCGAGAATTCACGTGCTCCTTTCAGTTCCCGACATACCTACACAGAAAAAGAATTTTGTCGGTGGAGTGTGAGCCAGAGCATAAAAAGAATCTTCCAGTTAACTTATTTAGAAGGAAAAATTATTAGCTAGTTTACCACACAGATTTTACGGGCCGCTCTTTCTCCCCTTTCTTATTTTATTCATGAAACTTCTTTTCTCAACGCAGAAGGTGAAAAGGGCAACTTGTTCAACAAAAACATTTTTTATTTAATTGTGTGTCGTATTATAATGGAATGGGATTTGAAGAAGGAAAAAAAAGTTTTGCTGCCAAAACGGAAGTTTGAGAAAGGAAATTTATTAAGTTCGGCCACACACACTGGCACATCTAGTCCTGCCGCTAGTTAGTCAGCACACCCACTCATACACCGTTATAATGACATATTTGCACTACATAATTCACTATACTAATCCATTTCTTAGGGACAGTTTAAAAGTGAGAGTGGGTGGGACTAGGTAGTTATAGTGTATTAGCATGGTTTACTCTATGACGTCCTCTGCAAGAATAGTGCGAAAAGAGTGGAGGACGGAGGAACATGTGTTACCGGAACGAAGACACTTGTTTTCATTTCAAGACAATAGAAACAATCACAGAGTTCTTTATTAACTTTTTATGTGCCTTTAAAAGCTAAGTTGAGTCAACTACCCAAGGGTTTTTCGGGACAAAAGAGGAAATTTAAATTTCATTTTGCTAGAGAAACGAACGTTGATGAGAGTATACGGTCAGCACACCAGACGACTTATATGATGAACGGAGCTGGTGAAAACTTTGTGAAAAAAAAAACTTTTCCATCATTAGTTTCCTCTACGCATCAAGTGCTGCATTGAATACTGCACAGGCACAAAAAGTTCACTGACGCAGCAGTAATGAAGGAGACGGCTGAATGGCATGAATTAGGTGACAGGTTAATATGTGTAGGTAGTTTGGAAAGGAGTGCTGTCATCTGCCACGACGTAGCGTATGAATGGTGGAGATAGCACTAGCACAGATTCACTATTTTTATGCATGCAGCGTTGCATCATTCTCATTTATTATTATGGCTTACCCCGTTCTGATAAAATTAGCCCAGTAGTGGACAAGTGTAAGTGACAGCTGAACCTCGTTCTTTGTAAAGTTTCCAGTGAACACTCCCAACTTTGGCTGTTCCATTTCAGTCAGGGCCAGCCCACCCCCGGCAACCTTATTGTTCCAGTGCTGCTGCTCGCCAGCGGAAACTGAACCGGAACTCGTAGAGAGCTGCTGCTGCTGCTGGATGATAAAGTCATTCCAGGAGATGAAGAGAGGAACTCCAAACACGTAAGTCAAATCCTCCCCAGGAACACAGCCCAGTCGCTGCAAAAGTCAATACGTGAAATTACTGATCACCACACAGAACTAATATTTTTTAATGAATAAAACTTGCCATCTTTTTCCCAAGAAGGCGGGAAATTGGAGAACGAAAAAGAAAAGAAAAAAAATTAAAAGTTTATCAAATTCCATAATGAAAATGGAACTTTTTCTTTGGATCTTTCCAGTTTCAATCATTTCGGCTGGCATGAAACACCAGAAGCACCAGAGAAGATTACACCTCAGTCTCCTTCTGAGATAGAGCTCTATTTGCGAAAAAAAGACAGTCGGAAACTAGCAGGATCACCATAACCAGCGAAATGGGCAAACACCCACACGACACACATATTTCACCATCACATCCTTCCAATTTATACTTCTCCAGCTCGTTTTTGCAATCACAAAGTCATGAAATGGCCTGCAGGTCACGTTATGAGAGCAGAGGTGAGCTAGTGAATTTGAAAGTAGGAGCGGAGGGAATAACGCCCAAAATAGAGCACCCGGAGTGACACAAGAAAGTGCAGAGATGTTTTTTGAAAAAAGGGGAAAAGGGAATTATTTGATTATGATCATCACCACTTACTTGCGTGTAGTCACTGATTTTCGACTGGTACTCAAACACGTAAAAGTAGGTCTGGCTATTTCCTTGCGAGTGAAGCTCCCCGACTTTCACCAGCGGTGATACAATCTGTAGAAAAAGGAAAGAGAGAAAGGAAAGAAATATTTATGGCACGCAGTGGTACATGCATACTTCCAATAATTCATTCCGTTTGATCTCTCACGTATAAAAACAAGTCAGTAGTCCTGTTACCCTTGATGGGGTAAAAAAAGATTGGACACAGTGCACTTAAAATTGCCTTAGCCTCAGACCTATTTTTAGATTACGTCAGCTTAAGATTTCTCCCTTTTATCTAGCATCCCCACCACACAGACCTACTTCTCTAGTATTTCTCTACAGGGCCTACTTCTACTTTGAACTTGGCATAAGTTTTCTCCGGTTAATTACAACTAGGTAATAGGCAGAAAAGTAAAATCTAATTAAAACTTACTATTTCTGTAAAAGTGGGCACAATAAACTGGCACAATAACTTGCTTGAGGCAAGCTACATTTTCCTCTTACTTGTACTTGAAACTCTTCACCGTCCTATAAAGAAGTCATTCTTAATGTTAGCTGAGAAACGTCGCGTCTCGCTACTCAGAAGTTCAAACGGAGACGAGAGAAAAGTCACACAAATGACAAGGATGACTTCCAAGATTTGCGACGAGGCTTTTCCTGTCAACTTATTTCACGCTAAGAGGATTCCCTTCCCATACTCCTGAACTCTTAAGCTAAAGCGTTTAAAGGGAGATGTACCTACTCTATATAATGTTGAGATTTTTTGGGTCCTTTTTTCTACTAAATATCATGGAAAATGTCTAAAAATGCAATGAACCCTTCGCGGATCTTTTTTCCCTTCAGTTGTGAGCATCTGTCTAGTTTAAAATTCCATTTCAGCTTTAATAGAGCTGTTGTATGAAAAAGGGGGAAAATTACACATTTTGTACACGATCTTCTTTGGAGATACATTTCCAGGTGCAGAGTGAGTTATTAAAGATTATCAGCTTCAGAAATGGCAGGGATGTATGTCATCACCACAAGATTTATGTAGATATTACAGCAATTTAATAATAACTCATAATCGCAGCAGCCAATATTTCACCTCGATGTAGACTGAAATAATCAATAAAAAATAAATGGGATTCAAGGAAAAGGAAACAAAACAATTTCGGAGCGCTGAATACAAAGTGGAATGCACACACACTCCAAATCTATTCCGTTTTATTCTATTTTTCAAAGGTAGATGAAGCGCCAGGGAAAGCTCTTCATTTTCTTTGCTCAATTGCAAACGTACAAAACTACAGACTAGTCT
>JAHZND010000599.1:0-10907 GCA_027744115.1 Acrocyrtus sp. NNG-2020 | reverse complement strand
TGCTGAGAGCATCCATGAGCTTCTTCGTTGTAGTTGCGTTTATCACTAAAGTTAGTAGAACGATTCCAGCCGTGTGAAAAAGAATCTAAAAAAACATTTAAAAAATGGAATTTTTCTTTCGTACATTTCCAGACAGTTTGCTCGCCATTTTGAGCTTTTACTTTCAATTTTTTTTACCTTAGGACCCAACTTGTCCTTATCGCATAAACTAGGATTTTCATTGATTTCCAGTGCTAAGCATAGCGAAACTGCGCCTCTTAAGCCTCCCCAGCAAATGACTAGTCTTCAATATATAAAACACAGAGAAGTGCAAAATGCAATAATGTACACATAAATTATGCTAAATCGACTAAAAAAGCTAGATGCTTACATGTCTTTCCATTCCGTGCCATATCCCATTCGGGAGAGCAACGGACTCAGAATTATTAGCATTCCCAACCTGTCAAAATAATGAAAGCGGGACATGACCAAATAAATTCGGAGCCATTTATTATTCAATACAGTAAAAATGGAACTTTTAGTCAATTAGACAGTACTTTCCGTTGACCTTATCAAGGTTAGTTGAAAGTAGAGTCCTATCAGATACCACACGTCACTCCTGGTAACACCGACGAGTGCCACTTCCGATATCAGAATTCCTACCATTACGAACAAAGCGGTGTTGGCCAAATACCTATAATTCGGGGAGAAACATATATGACACATAAGAAGCATATATGAACTTCCACAGGGACACAACTCGATTTTGTTCGATCTCCATTAAAAAAAATCTTATTAAGGATAGGTTTCATTAGGAGAAGGCTAAATTCTAAATCTACTGTTACTAATGTGAACCCATTTCCTACTATTTTGCAGAAAAAAAAGTATATCGGTCAGTCATACCCCAACATTTCCCAAAAGTGGTGCAGCGGTCCCTCCGCTTCTGGACTAATGCACGTTCTTTCACTTCCCAAAGTGAGCCCAAGAGCAACCACCGCCATTATCCCACTCACGCCAAGCATTTCCTCGCCGATGAAGTAGGTTAGATATGCTGACGCTATTGTTATTGCGATTTCGCCCTTGAAGAAAAAAAATATTTTTTTGCATAATAATGCATAATAGGAGGATGTGTTGGCGTGAGCCCTAAAAATAACTGACAATGTTTTCTGCTGACTACTTAAAATTCCAGTGCTCGTGGTTGGCACTCTTCTTACCGTTGGATCATTGTAGACTCTGTTGAGGCTAAACACGGTGATCTTTCCCGCAAAAAAGCCAAAGGCAGTTCCACCGAGTGCAATTTGGCAGAATTTTCTAAGAATGTGGATAGTTAATGGAAAAATATCTGTGAGCACCTCCGGCTCTTTCACAATTTCCACGAATATTTCGTACAAGAGCACTGCAACGCCGTCATTGAGGAGGGACTCCCCTTCAATCATGACGCTGAGGGATTCAGATGCTCCAAGCTCCCTCAAAATGGCGACAACGGCGACAGGATCGGTTGCAGAAATGACGCTGCCAAACATGCTTGCTTGGGGGAACGTCCAGTTATACGATTCGAAAAAGTACATGCAAATCCCGCTGGTCAGAAATGTTGAGATGAGCATTCCGGGAAAAGCCACGAGTAAAATCTTTAAGGAAAAAATGAAGCATAGATTACATGAAAAGCAATTAAATGCGCTTAGGCATATTGTTGCATACCGAGGCAGCAGACCGAGTGAAAGTATGGACGGATATGGAGAAAGCAGACTCGAAGATAAGAACGGGAAGAAACGTGAGGAGTATTATTTCCGGATGCACTCTAACTATTGCAGTGTACAAGTGGAATTGGTGGCAGTAGTGCTTCGATAAGAATCCGAAGGCGAAACCAGACAGCATCAGAACTACAGTGTAAGGTATGTTGAGGCGGAAGCGACGAAGAACCACTCGGACCAGAGCGCCCCAGCACATCATCACACCCAAGCTGAACAACATGATGAGGTCGTCCTCCGTGAACTCGCCAGGCTTGGTGTCGGTGCATTGCTTCAGAAAAACTGAGGAGAAAGCATAGTAAAATTGCTTTTGTTTATAATAATGAAATATTTTTTTTAATTTGTAAGGTGATTATTATGGGAAGGGAGATGGGATATTTTATTACCAGTGTCGTTATTCGGATTATTACGAATGAGCTGGCTCGTTTGGCAGAATTCACGGAACTCGGCACGATCATCAGGAAAATGGCTTACGTTATTCTCTTGTCTTGGTGGAGGTGGCAGCAATGGAGCTCCATCCTCATTGCCAAAGAGGTCAGGGGGATCAGGTTCGTGTTCGTGAGGATCGAAGTCTAGATCTGCTCCAGGATTTGAGGGAGCCTGGGTGGGAAATCCACTATCAGGCCAAAACCAATCTGCAGCTTGCATTGTTGTTACAAAATGTAACTGGCCACTAAAATGTCACTACAAACTGCAATGTTGTTCACTTTAGTAATTCAATAATTTAACCAAATTTGTACGAATTACAATTTTTCATGTCAGGTTTCTCAGCACTCCACTTCACTACGAAACGATATGATTTTTAGTACTATAGCACATGCAATAGCAATCATTACTAATGTGGCTGCACTAAAAAACCTTTTTTTAGCCACTAGTTTTTTACGTACCTTGATGTCAGTTATGAACACGCTCAGCTCTTGGATTCCAGAACGACACTGGCAAAAAATCCAAGAAAAAGAAAGCAACTGGGATTGCAAATGAGTCAGTATAAGGGGAAAGTTACCGTCATGGAAATCTGAAAAGGAGTAGATGGATGAAGCAGAAAGCCCAAACCACTTAAGCTTGCTCGTTAATACACTATTCGCATTTTATGATATTGTATTAACGAGACTAGAAACGGGACTAGAACAAAAAAGATTTCGCTACCTGGTGAGGAAACAAACTCCTTATTGTATTTCAATCAATACAATTATATCATTATTCTTAGCTTCTCTCTTAATCTCCTCATACTGTTTGGTCTTTGAGCTCTTACAGAAAGTACTCTGTTTGTGCACCATTTGCCCAATAGTTTGTGGCTGTTTCCATTAAACAGATTTTTGCAAAATGTGCACTCTAACTGACCATCTCCTCGTCTCTTTCCCTTCTCAAATCTTTTCGGTTCATATAGAAGTACGGCACATAACAGAACTCCCTACTGCCATGGGAAGCAAAATGGACCCATGACTTATGCTCACTGAGCAATGCACGACTTGGAAACGGATACATATTTGTCGACAACGGAAAACGGAAAAGAAAGCAGGCCAAGCGTTTTATAACTACGACGATGCAAAAATGAACTATGACTAAAATGATATTTTGAGAAAACATAAACGAACCATTCATTGATATGCAAATTTCCTTTCTTTTCAGTAACTATTTTTAATTTTTATTTGCCTTAAATTAGCATATACATTGAAAATGTGAGAAATTTTCAGTTACATTATTAGTTTTTCTTCCATATGGGGTAACTAAAATTAGGCGCATGCCTACTTAGAAAGCCTTCAAATGACCAGAAGGAAAAAGATCAAATTTGTGGAAGTGTCAATCATTCGCTAATTTAATGTCTCTTGGCTTGGGTCTTAGGGTCTCCAAAACATATAAAGGGAAAACTGCAGGTTCTGTAGTATCTAAATACACATAAAATATAAAGTAGATCATTTATATACAAAATCGCCCATCTCTCATTTTCCTTCGGAGTTGTAGTTTAATTAAAAATTTATCACATTTAACGTATAGAATCCAGTTAAATTACAAACGTTTCCTTAAGCATTTTTCAGCCATTAGTGCCAAAATACTTGCTCCTATACCAGAAAATAATACAAAGAAGCTTCCTTTTACTGTACTTAATCCGAACGGTCTAGGACCATCCTCGTCAGCACTGTTTCCAGAAGACAAGTCCGAGTCGGGCTTTCTCTCGCTCGCCATTTTCTTCATTAGCCCAATTCTATACAGCCTCCAGTCCATTTGTAGCGTTTGCTTCACCAAGCCCGAGTCATACTGTCGTTTATTAAAGTTGTTAAAATGTTCCCTGTATATTTCCCTTTTTCTAGTAATAAAGTTCAAAGAAACGAAGAAAGTTGTTTCCGTCGATGTAAGAAAAGGATGCTTTCCACTTCTATCCGCAAATCTAGTCCAAAGGTGGAACTGTTCCATAATATCCCAGTTGAAACAGGCGTAGTCACGCAATGCTCTCTTTGTGCATGACAGCTCATCGGGATCCCCCTCCATTTTCCTATAAATCCCCTGCATTATCTGATTATTTGAATGTTTAAATAGCTCTTCACCCAACCCATTTCTAAAGCCACTTGGCGCTCCCCAGCCGTAGTATGAATTCACCAGCTCCGAAAATGTTCTTGGCACGAACTCCACACTTGGCGACACTATAAGTGCCTGCAAACTACATAAATAAATCGCACTCACTGTAAATCCATAATAAAGCCAGATCACTGAGAGGAACTGAGCCGAAAGGGAAGTTGGAACTGAGAATTCCTGTCCAATGAGGTACCCAAAAAATTCCAGTCCCATTTTTACTACCGCTTCCTTTCTACTACTGGAGACTATACGGTAGCTGGAGTGATGCTCCATAATACTGATACAGTAGACGGTTATGATTAGCGATATTAATATTAAAAACCAAGAAAGTGGCCCGACAGCTATGAAAACAGTTTTCCAGGAATATACCACCCTCCCCTTTTCCGTCACGAAAGAGACGTAACTGTACTCAAGCGGATTGCAGAAGTGGACGTGGCTGAATCGCTTCTCGTCCGGACTTATAGACAATCCCATATCGGAATCATTTCTTAGAACGTCTCCAACACATCCTTTAAAATATTTAAAAGATTTAGTTTTTCAACTTCACGTGTCGCATGACATGAAATGAATGTATCAAAATGATCAGCCATACCTGCCCAGGTCCCATTTTTAAGTAGTATTCCAGAAGTACCTTCCGGAAACTTGCCAAATCGCAAGCATGGCCGTACCTGAACACTCATGTTCAGCTTATTAGCTACAGTGAGAAAGACTAAGTTAACCACTCCACGTTTCTGTGCATATCCTCCTCCGTCAACGGCCGTTATCTCAAACGTGGAGTTGTACTTGCTCGGACCTGTCACTCGAATCACGTGCTGATGAAAGTTTGTAGTGAAGTCTGGAAATATCATGGAAATTCGGTCTGAGGAATTTGACTGTTCATACCGGAGCTTATTATGCTCCTGGCAATAAATGCACCACGATAAAATCATAAATGGAGGAATATTCGTAGATCTCCGCTCCGCAGGACACAAAGTAATTTTGTAGCGGAGATGAGATGAAATATCTGTGCTGTATAAGCGTACTGCTTTTTCCTCATTCTCCGCAAAAAATATGAAATGGTCTTCATCCCGTTTCACCAGCTCGTGATATGGGGGCGTTAGCCGATTTATGAATGCAGCTGAAAATCTTGTAGTCTCCTCGGAACGGATTGGAAGCGTCAAAACGAGCTTGCAAATAGATGCCAACTGGTTTTGGATGTAGTTCTTTTCAGAGATATCAGTTCTCGTGAGATTACTCAAGTCAAAGAGTATCTTCGGCGGATTTAGGAGCTCACTATTGAAGAAGAATGCGTCAGATAAAAGACTGTGATTTTTGTTGAGCGAGTCATGACCACTTTCCACGATTACTAATGTACATTCGTTGAAGTGATTTGATATTATATCGCTGATGAAATTGCTAACTGCTTGGGCATAGTCTGGTCCGCCACTATACCCTTTGGAAGTAAATGTGTCGGAAGCAGACTGCAAGCTGAAAATTGCACAATGCAGAAACAAGATAACAATTGGTAGTACACACTGTACATAAAATATAGTCACCATAATTGCCACCTCTTTTGCAAATTTGTAACTATTTAGTTAGCACTTATGATAAGTTTTTTAAACTACATGTAGCAGGTAGATGCCTTATTTTCTCGCACTTCACATCTTGACTTATTTGGGATTTGGTTGGTTGCTGTTGGTGCTGCACTGACATGCCAAGGTCTAGCAAGGAGACTGTCATCGTACGGCGTACATAAAACTTCACTAAAATGGAGGTAATGAAGAAATGAATGTTTGACGAGTTCATCTGAATTTGCAGTGAATGTAATCTCCATCTTTAATCTCGTGTTTCGTGCGCGTTAGTAATCGAAGCAAATTTTTTTTTTGAGAGATTTCATCTCATGTAGCCTCCAATTTTTTCGGCAGACCTGTTCGCTATGAAATTTATTCGATTATTGCGCTTGAATGATAACTTAACCCGAAGGTTACAATATATTCATAAAGCAGACAAAAATTTCTGTTATAAATCAAAAATCATATCTGGAACTTTTTCACCCAATCAACCAAATTTATTTATTAACTCTATCTTGTAAGGTTTACACATAATTATTGAGTAGTAAGGAATGTTTAAATAAAGCAAATTACCTATGTACTATGTATCCATTTACAACTAAAATGTATGCAACTCTCAATTACGAAGTAAATTATTTTGTATTTCTGGCCTTTAAGCGATTTCAGTGTAATGTGTAATTTATTGAGAACTTGTGCTGTGCTACCAGCCAAATAGGTAATACAGAGTAGTTGCTAGTGACTAGTGACTAACTTCGCAACAAACGGTAATCTGAAGCGAAATATTATGCTTTCATTGCTTTTTGGGCGGGGAAATCGTCTGCAGTCTGCATGAGGTTTGAGTTCATTGTATTGCTAATAGACATTTTTAACTTGTAAAAGGACTCTTCCAAATTACGAATTCACTTCACACAGTTGTATTAATTTATTTTCTGCTATAAACATCCAAGAAAATGGAAATGTCAATCTTTGCACAGTCATTCAAACTCATGCATAGAAAAGAGGAGAAGCTTTTTTACCTGGAGTTGTTCACATGCTTAATTTATCTTTATTCTTCCCTGGTTCCATGCATAATAGGTTGAAGTTGAATGTGTATACCCAAAGAAGATAAATGTGCAAATTACAAAATAAGCTTTAGCCGATACTGAAGGTTCCGGCTAATTAGAGTTTTGCTTGTGTGCAATAAGTCTCTAAATTGATATCATTACCATTTAAATTCAATAATTCAAGGCATTGATGCAATCACTTAAAATTTAATAAAATTAATGTCCCGTTTAAGTGCATATCAATTCAGTAGGTATACCTAAGCACATATTTTGACCAAGTGACAATTTAAGTTTATGCAACAGTTACATTTTCTAACTCATTAATCGCGTATTGCTACAACAAATCTACTTAGCAATTACTAAACAGGTGGATCCCAAAGTCTTTGCGTCGCAAAAGTAATAGTCCGCCGAACAGTATACAAACACCTTCTTAATAATAATTTACAAAAAGTGTATAGTAATATGTGACATGTCACAAATACTTCAGTTAGAAAGGCAGCGACGCTGATCCCCAAACCACTTACAAGAATAATGAAGCTTCCTTTCACAACCTCCAGACCAAAAGGCTGTGGCCCATCTACTTTCTTAGCATTTTTCCATATGACTGTATTGTCGGACGATGCTTGGGAAATCCAGATCCATTCTATACTTTCTCCAATCACTCGCCAGCATTTGTGCAGCCAGTCCGCTGTCGTAAGCTCTTCCAATGAAGTCATTAAAATGCGGTAGAAATAATTCCTGCCGTTTTCCTTCAAAGCAAACTTTAATCAAGTATGAATTATCTGTTGACATTTGAAAAGGATGATTTCCAGTTCGATCTGCAAATGTAGTTTTCAAATGGAAATTTTCCATTGTGTCCCAATCAAAACAGGCATACATTGTTACTGCTGCCCTTTTAGTGCATGCTATTTCACTGGCGTCAGTTTCCATTCCGGAGTGGATTGCTTTCATCGGTGGATTTTTTGACCTTTTGAGAAGTTCTTCAGCCAAGCCTGACCGAAATCCTTGGGAGCCGCCCCATTTGAAGTTGGGCGTATCAACTAACTCTGAAAATGTGGTTGGAACGTAGCCCACACCTGGGGAAACAATTATTGCTTGAAGACTGCTCATATAGGCGGAGCTAATAACAAAACCACAATAGAGCCAGCAGACATTTATCAATCTTAATGTAATGCCACGATTAGGATCATTGAGATCCTGTCCCACAAGGTAGCTCGACAAATACATTCCATTTTGCAAAAATGAAATAAATTGATGTTTTCCGTTTGCAATCGAGGGCGACCCCTCCATAAATTGTTCGCCTAGTTGAGAAATGATTGCTGCTAAAATAATTGAAATTGCAATGTTAAACCATACGGTTGGTGAGTAAGCCATAAAAATGCACTTCCAAGAATAAACCAGGCCTGGCTTTAAAGTCGTGAAGGTCACAGCGATGTACCAGAACGCTGAAGTGGCATCGGCAACCATGGCCCTTTTGTGATCCGCAGATACAGACACGAGAAAGTCAGAAATGTTGTGGACAAGGTCTCCAATGCATCCTAATCCAAAGATAACAAATGTCATAGGCTGGTTATCATAACCGTCAGCGTAATACAAAAATAATTTGAAGAGATTTGTATACCTGCCCAGGTGCCATTTGGAAGTAGAACGCCTGTAGCTCCCTCAGGGACCAAATCACCAAATTTTGAGCATGGATGTAGTCTATACGTAATATTATGCTTTTTCTCCAATTCATTAAAAATCAGAGTATTTATTCCTCTCTTATTTCTGTACTCTCCATTTCGAAATTCCATTTCGTAAGTTGAGACGTATTTTGTTGGTCCCGAAATTCGAATGAGATGGCCATGGAAATTTTTTATGTAGTCTGGGAAAAGAGCAGTAAGCCCGCGCTGGACTACAAGATTAAAATCAGGAATAATATTTGTCACTTTATTATCTGGGCAGTGAAAGCACAAGGAACAAACTCCAAAACGAGAGTTATCTGGATGCACTGCAATTTTGAATCTTAACTGGTACGAAAGATAGGAAAGTAGTAAAGATGCACTGACATCTTTATTTCGAGTGATGAATATGTAGTAGTCCATATTCCGTTTCATGATTTCATCATGATTAGGTTTGTGGAACTGCTCCAGAAAGATACCTGAAAATTCCTCGGGATAAACTGAAGAGGTGACAAAGGTGACAGCAACTTTGCAAACGGAACTGTGTCGATGAGGGTCCCGTGAAGCACGAAAAGTAAGGTTGCTCGAAGAGAGGGTAATCTTAAAAACCGAAATGCCTTGCTTGTTCACTTCAAATAACATTTTTGTTTGCTCTATTCCGTAGTATTTGCTAAAAGTTAGGTCGACATCATTGACTAGTATGAGAGTACACTGGGAAAAGTGTTGGGTTACCAAATGTTTTACAAAACTTAGGCCATTTTGATCAATATAATGGTTTTTGACTTCTCCAGATCGAGAATTCACAATAAATTTTATTTGGCTAGTTAGAGTGAGTAAAACTAGTAGAAGAGAAGTCTTCGTCGTCATTCTTGCGTACTGATTCGCAGATCACCACCAATTGCTAATATGCTACATGTATACAGGTTGCGGCTCTCCTATTATATAAAACTTTCACCTTGACATTTGTTACGATATCCTGTGCCGTTTTGGTGTTCCGGGCAATTAAGATAATCTAGATCTAATACAGGAATGTCGGATAAGAATCAAGAATTGGCACGCAAACGAGCAAGTTGCAGAATGTATTGAAATTAATACTTTCAATATTTAGAAACGTTCTCGGTTTTTCAATAATATTTTTACTGATTGAGTTTGCAACAACATGTTTTGGCAATAAGAGTAAGAACAACAAGCTGAGGACTAATAAACAAAACTAAGATAAAAATCTCTGTTATGTCATTCAATCTAATCCGATGATAAATGAATCGTTTTATAAAATTGTGTACGAAAATCCTACTGTGCTTGTGCAATACTTCTCTTTAGCCAGTTAAAATACTACTCACTCAGTCAAAATCACTGTATCACTAACCTTGAAACCTTGTTTACTTGAATACTGCTAAGTAGGTAGGAAGGTAAAAGTAAAATAGCTTTTGGACAACGATGCAGATATTTACAGAGAGATCTCTCCGACTAATTAAAATTTTTACTCGCGTGCCTCTCTTAGTATACGTTTATAATCGCACCTTGAAATAATTACTACAATTGTCAAATGAATAATTCCCTGCATTTCGCAATTTCATTCACTTCATCAGCTCACAATAGTTTCAGAATGTAAAGTGGTTATAGAAACTATTATTTGTGAAAAATGTCATTCCAAAACAAAGCAGTGGTTAGATGTAAATCTCAAATTCAAGATAGTAAAAGATCTCATTGCTTCCTCCTGCGTTGTATATTTTCATCTGCCAAAAAATGCAAAGAAAAACATGTATGGAAGAGCCAATGTTTCTATTTGTATTTTTCAACAAACTATTTCAGCGCAGTGATAGATGAATAGTTCACATACAAATTCGTTCGTACAAGAAAACAGTATACAATCACCGTTTTAGCAATTTATTTTACAGGCATTGTATGACAGTTCAGAGAATTTCTGCTATGAAAGCCACCAGGCTGATCCCCAAACCACTTAGCAGAATAATGAAGCTGCCTTTCACAACCTCCAGTCCAAAAGGCTGTGGCCCATCTACTTTCTCTTGATTTTTCCATATGGCTGTATTGTCGGACGATGCTTGGGATACCAGATCCATTCTATACTTTCTCCAATCACTCGCCAGCATTTGCGCAGCCAGTCCGCTGTCATAAGCTCTTCCAATGAAGTCATTAAAATGCGGCAGCAAAATTTCCTGCCTCCTTGTGAAAAAAGTAACCTTAATTTGAAAGAAAATATCCGTTGACATTTGGAAAGGATTATTCCCAGTTCGGTCTGCAAATTTTGTTTTAAGATGAAAATTTTGCATTGTGTCCCAATCAAAGCACGCATAAGGGAACAAAGCGGCCTTTTTTGTGCACGCTATTTCGTCA
>JAHZND010000598.1:0-11403 GCA_027744115.1 Acrocyrtus sp. NNG-2020 | reverse complement strand
CCAAGTGTTTGGCAATGCCATTTTTTCAGCGTCGACTTTCATAAATTTTTGTAAAGGCGAACAATTTTATTCAAGGTAATTCAAATACAATAGATTCAAGCGTAGCATTATTATTAGTATTTGTAAAAGTTTATTTTTAGTATGCTTTTTTTAGTGTACAATGTTTCCGCTACAAAAATATATATTAATTTTCCACTTACAATAATCAATAAATAAATTCATATTTTAACACTATAACTATATCATCCATGTAAAAATGGCATCAATATATGGAAGTCTAAAACATTAATAGTAATATAAAATGGTAAAAAACATCTGTGTGAAAGGAATATGGGTAGAAATAAATTAGCAATAAATTTTCAGCTAAACCCCAACTTTCCCACAGTTGCAATAATTGATTGGTTTACCCCAAAATGTAAATGCACTATGTGCGCACGCACACACGAAGTACCTAAACGTTTTAAAAAAATTGTAAAAAAGCCCTGATTTCTGACATGACAAAGAGTCTACTTCCTTCAAATTATTTCATAGTCCTCTAAAAATTCACTTTACTGTCATACCGTACGCCAGCTCGTGTGTTATTGTAAATCCCTTCAGAAATTCTATTAAGTCGTCAGCAGTCATTTCTACTCTTGAATTGTCCTTTCATATCAAATCAGGCCTGGGTAGTGGGCAATTGGAAGGATGTTTTTATTTGTTTTGGTAAGACTAAAGTTAATACTGGTTGGAAGCAGAAGGTGGCAAACAGAAACAAGTGTTTTGTACAGTTGCAATAATTGATTGGTTTACCCCAAAATGTAAATGCACTATGTGCGCACGCACACACGAAGTACCTAAACGTTTAAAAAAATTGTAAAAAAAGCCCGGATTTCTGACATGACAAAGAGTCTACTTCCTTCAAATTATTTTATAGTCCTCTAAAAATTCACTTTACCGTCATACCGTACGCCAGCTCGTGTGTTATTGTAAATCCCTTCAGAAATTCTATTAAGTCGTCAGCAGTCATTCTACTCTTTAATTGTCCTTTCACATCAAATCAGGCCTGGGTAGTGGGCAATTGGAAGGATGTTTTTATTTGTTTTGGTAAGACTAAAGTTAATACTGGTTGGAAGCAGAAGGTGGCAAACAGAAACAAGTGCTTTGGCTAAAATAACTCTTAACTGATGGCGATAACCTTTAAATTTTGTGCACTGCTGCTACCGACACATTGCCGCGCTTGATGGATTTTTGACAGGTGTGTGCAGTCGTCGTCAGTTGTGTAAGCATTAAAAACTTTTGTGCTTTAAATAAACACAATCGCAAAGTTAAAAATGTGTTTTAGTAAAAAATACTGTTCGTTTTAAATAAATAAATGCAGCCCGTAATCAGTCATCATGTAGAGAGCCAATTACTGCTAAAAAAAACATTGGGCCAATTGTTAGAAGACTGTTCTCGTTAAATAATGGAATTGGATCTGTAAATGATAAGTACAAGAAATTCAACAAGAAGCAACGTGCCTAATTATTGTTTTCTTTAAAAATAGATTGCAATTTTGTAAAGGGAACTGCCAAAGTTAAGAATCTACCTACTTGTCCCTTTTGTATTTTTCTTCGACGCTACTGCTGCTGTCTGTCCTAGATTTTGGAGGAGTACTTTTAGCAGCCCACCACTTCGCCAAGTGTCTAAATGCTTCTGTGATAATATCAAAGCTAATGGCTTGATTATCCATCCTATTTATAATTCTTCTGCGAGTAGGCGGTTTCATTATTGCATCTTCGAGCTTTTTCTGTATTGAGGAGAAGTCATAGTGCTCATTTGGAGCGGGGTGGTAAGTTCTCTGCTCAAGAGTCTCAAATGTTGCCTTTTTACTGGCGGAGGGAATATCGGCCAACGACAAAGATCTCTTTCTTCGTCTTAAGCCGGCAGCTCCCAACAAAGAGAAGAGGAGGGGTGTACTTGCCATCATGCTAATTAAAGTTAGGCCAATTCGAGGAATAATTTGGCTTCGGACAAAGTCCATGAATGGGATATCTGCTAGGGATAGTGTTAGTCCTGAAAGTGGGGAAATTTGGGGGTTCCTATAGTACGTCGTGGTAGTAGGTGGGGGAGTAGTAGTCGAAGTCGTAATTTGAGGTTTCTTTGGACGATTCTTTGCGGGATTGGCAACCGGTCGCATGAACGGCTTCTTTGCTGGTATTTTCTTGCCTGGCGGAAGTTGACCAGGCCATAGTGGTTTTCTTGTAGTGTACCTCTCAAAGGGGCGCATCCCTGTAGATTTCATTTCTGGGGGATCTGTCGTCACCTTTGTTTTGTAGACTACGTGAGTGTCGCCAACTGAGGTTACATGGGCAGTTACCTCTTCCAGTTGGGGCTTCACGAACGTGGCAGGTGCCACTTTCTTATTGGTTTTGTTGGGCCTTCTCCTATTTTTATTATTGGGTGGTGTAGGAGCTATTAGATTGACTTTGGTTGTTATTCTATTCGTAGGCTCAGTTGCAGCTGGGGGGACTCGCTCTTTGATGACTACCATTTCCTGAGTTGTAGACGGCCGCTCTGTGGGAAAGCTGAGCATACTCGCAATCGTATAATCCGATGGCATCTTCTGTACTGTGACCTTTTGGTTGTAGTGATGATGTCCATTCACAGCACTCCATGTTGTGAGACCTTTCGGAGTTGTGGAGTAATCCGACTTGAGTTTTGGCGAGCTCTTGTCCCTCCCATATCATTCAACTCGCCGCTCCCATGTTTCCTTTCCCCATTGTTCTTTCCAATATCAGCCTGGTCTGTGGAGTCCTCTTCGCTTGCCGTTTCTTCTGTGTCACTGTCCCCATCCTGGTCATCACTGGGAACGGTGACTTCATGCGCTTTCTCCGTAATGTAAACATCCCTCTCGGAGCTGTTCTCGAGATTGTCGTCGTCATCATCGCTCACTTCAGGCTTTGCGTTCATTAGTGACGTCGCCACTGCTGCAATTGACTGGACCATGGACTCATTCTCCTCATTGCCAGCCACACCTATTCCCACGTTATCGTTCTCCGCCGCTGCATTCAACTCATCAGTCTGGTCCTGGCCATGCTTGTAAAGTCTTCGCTGAGACCTAACGGGAGGGAAGTTTCCCGCTACTGAATTTAGCTTCCTCCCCTGGCCACTGGGCTTTATTTGTTTGGTGCTGTCAACGTCAGTGGTCCATCGTCCATTGTTTGTCATGTCTGTCTTTGTACTGTGAACAAGTCAAAAATAATTACGGTTTTTTCAATCCAATTTCACAATCTTTCTCTCATTCGTCCCTATCCTCCTCTCCTCCATTATATTATCTTGCCAGAATAGCTCACCCCTTAAAAAATGAGAATATTGTACACGCACAATAGTGCATTTTCATTTTGCGGCCTTTGTATAGTTCGTACCTTAATTTAGGGATATGGACACAAAAACTAATTACAATTCTTATGTATATAGTCCCGTCATGTAAAATTACTTTTTTTGCGCATGAAATGAGACAAGCATAAATTTTTACTTTTTATGACTCGTCAACTCATCATCACACACAGTCCTAGTCCTGAAGCCATTTTTCGGCTATAAAAGTGCTCATAACTATATTTTGATTATATCTAGCAAGTCCCATATTTACCATGTTTTTACCTTCCCCGTTGTCGACTCTAATAATAAAAGAGGGAAAAGTGCATAGAAAGCCCATCACGTTTTTTTCTTTCATCTTTTAAATTAAAAAAATTCCTTTCTTATTAGCTAACTTACAGTAAGTATATGCATATCTCATATCTCAAAAATCTACATTAAGCATAATTATATATAATTTCTTGGGCCAAGCCACACCGCGCACCGTAGCACAATGGACAGCATTTCGTATAATAATATAAAAAAATCTATTTATCCCTTCTTAACTACTTTACAAGAAGATTCTTCACTATTCTAGTACGCATCCAATTCTATTTTTATGCCCGTAACCAAATTCCCGTAAAAATCAATTGAGCCCAACCGACCTCAAATCCCCGATGTGGTTGACTATGTAGGGACGAAAAAACGAGATCAATGCATATAACATTAGAAAATTACAGTAAGTATATGCATATCTCATATCTCAAAAATCTACATTAAGCATAATTATATATAATTTCTTGGGCCAAGCCACACAGCCCACCTTAGCACAATGGACAGCATTTCGTATTCGTATAATAATAAAAAATCTATTTATCCCTTCTTAACTACTTTGCAAGAAGATTCTTCACTATTCTAGTACGCATCCAATTCTATTTTTATGCCCGTAACCAAATTCCCGTAAAACTCAATTGAGCCCAACCGACCTCAAATCCCCGATGTGGTTGACTATGTAGGGACGAAAAAACGAGATCAATGCATATAACATTAGAAAATTTCCTTTTAGTGCCAAGGATAGGGAAAATAGTGTCTGAGAGAGAGAGCCCTAGAGATGCTTTTTAGTTCGTATAAATAATATTCTACATTAATTACAGTCGCATTATATTGGATGCCGCTGTGTGCTGCTGACTTTGTTACGGGATTTTTTTGTAATGATAAAAAAATAGAATAAAAAAATCCATCCTTTTTTATTTAGTGTTGAGCTCGTCCTCGCACACCAAGTTTTTTCAATAGCAAGCTCTCTTTAAATTTTGACGAGAGTTGGCTATGCTCACTGAAAAACAGTGGGAGCCAGAGAGGAAGAAGTGCTGCACTCGTGTAAGATTTTTCGGCGGCTTTGATCGAGTCAGCTAACTTCAGTTTGTGAAGGAGCCTCTTGCTATTTGATTCATGGTAGTGGGTAAAGTGCTGATGTTTGTCGAGTCCTTGTCCGCTCAACAATGACGCAGTTGCCATACTGCTACCGATTTTATCGGGCTGGTGAAGGTGATAATGTCCCATTGTTAGGTCCTGGGAGCTGTCATCATCTTCATTAGGGATGAGTCCCCACGCATTAGAGTTTTTATTGCTGGAAGGAGCCTTGTTCTTATTACGGTGGAATAATGAGCTGGTCACTAGCTTTGTAGGGGAAACGGTAGTCGCAGAGGTGGTGGCGGCAGTGCCATCACCACGATTGTAAATGTAAACAGATGAAGGAGACGGGGTTGTAAATTTCGAGAAAGAAAATACTTTGTCATCGCTCCCAGCGACAATCACTTGTTCGGTGTCACTGACATCGCTATGCCCGTTTTGTGAGGGGAACTGAAGATAGGCTGGTAATGGAGTGGATGATGGACGGGAGACAGGTCGACTGCTGCTACTGCTTATCAAAGTATGTTCACCATTTTTGGTGATTATCTTGTTGAAAGTGGTGGTGGTGGAGGAGACAACGGGGGGTGGTGTTGTCTGTGGGGAGAAAATGGGAGACAGTGTGGATGACACTACTACCGACGGGATTCTTGTGGGATGAGGGCTAAACTCGTTGTAGAGGACGTTCTTAAGGAAGTTTTTTAGAATTGGGAAATCTAGCTGCTGTTGGCTCTGCTGTTGCTGATGACGGTCCCTGTTTTCACTAGTGTCATGCAGTTTCTGCTGCTTTTGAGGAGATTGACTTGTACTGTCATTGCGTGTGTGAAAGCTTGTCTTATTATTGTCATGACTCAACTCTTCAACGAAATCGAGCAAAGTAGGTGAGGAGGATGACAATGACGGTGCTGGGGATGGCCGAGCGGTAGTAATTACATCAACTTTGATCCACTTTTGGTTGCTCATGTGGTCCCCTTCTCTTTGCAAACTTTTCGAAAATTTTGACAACAGGCGACGGTCAGAGGAGCCTTGAATTGGGCTCCTCGTAGGTCCCGCTATTGTTGGTGAGAAAAGTCTAGAGCTATTTATATTTTGGGTTGTCATCCTCAAATTATTTCGAAATTGGTGGGCACTCATCCTTTGTAAATCTCTCTCGCTATTCTGATTCTCATGGTCATCACTGCCATTAGCATCTTTACTGCTGATGGGGCTCAGGTAAGGAAGTAAGTGGGCACTTCTCTTCCTTCGGCGACCAGTAGCCATCAACGGCACCCAGTAAGGCCACGTCGCGGCCGCACCGGCAGCAATTGTGGGAATGGCACTGTAGCCAAACGCTGTGAGTAGCTTTCTAAGCCGATTGTTGAGTGCTTCCTCAGTATTAGAAAAGCCACCCAAGTGGAGCTTATTGCCAAGCTTCCAAAATACTGGGGGTTTTGTTGTCGTGTACTCTATCACGGGCCCGTTGGACTCTAAACTAGTGAAATTTCCGCCACTCTCATGATGATGCTGATGACTTTGCTGTTGTTGATTGTAGCGGTAATTTTGACGTTTATTATGACTATTGTCAGCGTCCGTCAAGTTCCTTTCTTCAGCTAAATTTGCAAGCAATTTCTCTAAATCATTTGGCATCATTGTACTATTACTTTCGGCCAGGGTGTTGCTATCCACTTGAGGGGACGTGTATCTCGTCACATTTTGAATTCTCATTAGAAAGTCGACCAGCTCTTGAGTGGTGCTTCCTTGGTATGCTGGAATATTGTTGGTTTCGTCTGGCTCCATCATGGAGTCACTGCCACTACTCCCTTCACTGCTCGCAACGGGAGCAGTAGTGGTGGTCGTAGTATCAATAACCTGGTCTTTTCTCTTTGTAGGAGTTTGCGGTTTCGGAGGGGGCTGATTGCTAAACAGCCATTCCAAATGAGCTAGTGCGGGGGGCAAAGTTGATACAGATGTGTTCCCTCCGGATGCTAACTGTGGTGCTGAGGGCGTTGAAGGCATTTTAGATGTTAGTATAGATAAAATGTCGTGTTCATTCATATTCTGGCTTTGAATCTCTCCGTCATTACTAACTGTGCCAGGAGGATCCCTGCTGCGATCTGGGAGAAAATCTGCAAAGTAATCACCGTACAGCATTGTTGCGATTTTTGAAGTGTTGTTTCCATTGTTCGCCTCATTGTTTGAGAAACTGGTGCTGCTATTGTTGCTCCCAATAAGTTCATCTAGAATTCGAGAAGGTGACAGGGATGCCGATGATGGTGGTAGATTGTTGGGGCTCTGCTGATGCTGAGAAGTAGAGTCTTTCTCCTCCGACCCCACGTCAGGGGCATACTGAACAGCAGTAACGCTCCCAATATCACCAGGCAGGAGATCGAAAATGTTAATCTTGTCAGGATTGCTCCCCAAGCCATATTGATCCGTGGCGAATGGCTGATTCGGTTCATAGTGTTTCCCATCTTCGTTCTCATCATCTTCATTGTTTGCTGCTTCGGCTGCAACTCCCATTTTATTATTGAATAGCATTGACGAGTAGTGGTGTTGATGAGGCTGCTGATTTTGATTTCGATCTAGTAGCGGAGATGCCGTACTAGATGAGTCGAGTCTGTACGGCTTTGTGTGGCTGCTGAATGGATAGGCAAAGTTCGATGGCTTTGGTGAAGGCTTTATGTTAATTCTAAATGGGCTCTGGTTGACAATCTGCTGTTTAGTGTCTGCATTATTTGATGATACCACTTCTGCAGCACCCGTCTCTTTAAAGTTGATAACAAAAATGTTGATAATGTTTGTCTTTGTTGTGGCATTTATGGATGTCGGGGCAGTCCCATTCACAACCATCTTATGAAGCGCTTGATGAAACTGAAGGTTTGGATGATACAAGTTCAGATAGTCAGACCCTGACAGTGGAAATCCATCTGGGGTGGAGGCAAGGTCATTCTTGACTTCTCCAAAACTAGGCATTTCGGGTTGACCCATCGCATGATACTGATTCTCATCCAAATTGTGCTTCACCACGTAGCTAGGCAGGTGACTGTAAGTGTGGTCGATGTTAGTGGGGACCGGGTTTGGGAAGGGATTTGCCTCAAGAGCAGCCGCAATTTTCTGCGCTGCCGAGCTCACCGCTGGGTCAGTTAAAGCGATATCAAGCATTTGCTTAACTTGGGGAGCCTTTAGAAAGAGAATCTTTTGTGGACTTTTTTCTTTTAATTGGGATGGAAGGGAGGACGCCATTGAGTAAGACAAGGGGTCTGAGCCTGATTGGGGGAGGTGCGTAGTCTCTTGATTCGGAGTAATGACAATGTTCACAACTTGTGTCCCACTTTTTCCATCTCCCGCGCTACTGCCTCCGCCAAAATAGCTGCTACCGGTGTTAGCACCATTCCCATTTTTATTCCCTTCAGACTTGAGTATTAAGGACATCAACTTTTTCAAATCTGCTGCTGTTTGCTGAGGATCTGCAATTTTCATTCTTTGCATTGAATCCCCATTATTCTCCGATGCTGCCTCAAAAAGAGAAGTAGCACTCGTGCTTCTTGCATTACCATTACCATTTTCTTCCTTTTCTTTATCATCGCCACCATTACCCTCATTATTTCCATTTGTTAACTTTGTTGTTGCTGAATGAAAAAGTGCTGATTTAGCATGTCTTCTTCTTTTATCCCCGTCCCCTTCCAATTTTACTATTAACGCTGGGGACTCGTCTTCTCTTGAAGAACTCGGATTGACATGCGGATGAGCGTCAACGTCGTCCTCATGAGCTATATTTGAAATGTTTGCATTACTCCTGCTATTTTGCGGACTGATGCTAGTGTTACGAGCTAAAGCCATTTCTGCACCGTCATCTTTCGCAAATACATCACCGTTTTCTTCTCTTTCCGTACTCGGCACGTCTAAGTCTCCCATTTTCACTTCCACCTCATCTCGATGCACCTGTGCCTCCTGTCTCATCTCCTCTCCTTTTTGTGCTATTTCTGTCTGTATGGGACTCTGGCTGGTGGTGCGATTTTGATCCGTACCTACACTTTTTGTTTGGATTTCGCTCGAATTTTCATAAAACGTTTCGCCTAATCCGTGATTCTCCCTTTTTTCCTTGCTTTCATTTGGACTCTCTGAAGTTGAAAGTAACTCGTGCAACACGATTTCATCCTTGACAGTACCGTTCCGAATTTCTGTGTCATGATGGATGCCAAAGTCAAGTGGTGCGGTAATATTTGCTGAAGATGCTGACGTGGCTGAACTCATTTGTTCCTGAATTGCATCAGTTGTACGAGCGGATGTGGGCTGTTGAGTGGATGTTGATTCGGTAGTTGTGGACGCTGAGGCGAGTAACTCTGTGGAGCTACTCAAGGGTATGTTCCGTGACGTTTCTGACCAGGTCAGAAATGGCTGTTTCTGCTCATCAGATTTGTAGTCGTAGTCACTGTCAATGTCAAAATCTTCCAGGCGGTGAAAATTGTGGCGCTCACCGTCAACCCCGAGTATATTCCTTTGAGATAAATTTGCGTTGGAAGAGTTGCTAACAATTTGCTCCAAATTTTGCTGCTCTTCGATTTTCTTAGAGTCTGACCTAGTAGTTCTCCTTTCGCCATCCCCATTTGCAAAGTATGAGAGGAAGTCAAGCAAGTCTGAGGATGTTGGGGTAATGTGATTCGCCTTAAGTTTCCACGACGCCTTCATGCGATGTATGCTATTTGACTTGAGATGATAACTCTCAACACCAGCCTTCGAAAATGCGTCCGAATTGTGCCCATTTACATTATCATAATTACCTGTAACGTCTACGTCTGAGATTACTACGGAAAATGAGCGAAGTTCAGCAGGTGAATATTGCCTGTCTGCAGTCATGCTACTAGCAGCGTTCCCCCTTCTACGGGCTGCTTCACTGCTGCCGCGTGCGTTCCACTTATTATGTGAATGCCAACTACCTAAACCTAATGAACCCTGACCATGACGATTTTGGTTATTGTTAGTATTACCAAATAGTGTGTGCGGTTTAGGAGGATGCAACTCCAAAGATAAGCTACCGTCCCGCCGGATTTTATACCTGCTGTGATCATTTCCTCCAGACTGGGTGGATGTTGGAAGTCGCGCAGACGCCTGCCAAGTTCCGTCGTTGTCCCAGGATGCAAGTACCCTCCTTCCTGTTGGCGATGAAGCAGAGCCTTCTATCGAACGGGATGAGTGAGCGGGCTGAGATGGGTGAATAGACTTAATGGATGATGACTGGCTAAAAGTAGACTGTGATGGAACAGCTGCAAAATATTAATTAATTAAAAATAAATCACTCTTCATTCACGGTCGTGTTTACTATTTATACTCACTAATTATTAAAAAATAGATTCTTACCAGTAGCTGGTTTGGCGTGTGCACAGCTGCAGTGGAGGAGAAATGACACCAAGACGATGCCGAAATTGTATTTGAGTAGTTCCATTGGGTACATTTTGGCATTTGAAGAGGACGAGTAAGGTTACTTATAAATTTTGTATTTAAATTGCAAAACGACGGGAGCCTGACAGCTCCAAGTTCCTATCTGGCACTTTACAAGAACTGAAACTTTTCCGTTTCCAAACTATTCGAATTTAATTTCAAATGGGAATGACTCCCATCCTGGCCGAAGGGAACTAATACTTGAACACTGTAACAAAGTTTTTGTAAAATTGAAAGGAAATGTCCAGTGGATCTTATTAAAATTTGTGCCTAGTTAATATTGTTTTCACAAAAGTAATCAAATTTTTTGAACGTCATATCCCAAACTATTCCTGAAATTTTTCAATCTTCTTCAAAGTTCGTAAATAGTTCATTTGATTTTTAAGAACAAAAACTTTCTTAATAACTTCGTAATCGTATTAAGTGTTGGAGAATCAATAGGGAAACTTTTTTCTCACAGCTTATATCACCTATCGCAAACTTTCCTTCAGAGCGCAATAACAGTTGCACTAATTTCCCAATGCTTTCCTTAAAGTTAGCATCAACCCTTTAAAAATCTTCCTTCTTTTTTTTTACCTTCACTCTTTCAAGTCCTCCTACTGACTGACTTTCATTGTACGAGAATTTTTTCGGGCCAAACACGAAGTAAAAATAAGGTCTTGAGCCATGATTAAATCCGCATCATCATTATCATCAGTTTTACAGAAGAAGATTTTTTTTCATTGAGTAAAATGCGCAGAGATATAATGTAGAGATACGGTCGCAGTACAGTTTTTTTTCACTTGAATCTGTTATCGCTTTCATACTATTATTATCCCCGAAGTTTTACACCTTTTTGCAGAGCGCAGGTACATAGGAAAGAAAATGCAAATTCTACCTTCTACCATCTTTCGGCTACTCTCCTCTTTCACTCAGCGGAATATAAACTGAAACCGCTATATCAACAGTGCATTTTTATTTGCCTATTTATAGCAAGCACAGTAAACAGACATGTGGTGCGGTGAGGGAATAATGGTAATGATGGGATGAGCCATGATGGGATAGTTAATCTGTCGCATTCAATTCTCTAAACTTTAATCATCATCCCACAGGGGGCTATTGTCACAACAGCAATAATAAATTGCAATTTTAAGTCGGCGGTAAAAAAAAACGCCATAACTGAGGGAAAATAATGCTTCGCACCCCCACCAAAAACTTGACGCTTCGAGGATCGAGTGACATGGGCAATGAAATGAAGATAAAGATAACGTAAAATTAGAGAAACAC
>JAHZND010000597.1:0-11786 GCA_027744115.1 Acrocyrtus sp. NNG-2020 | reverse complement strand
CGACTGTAAAATTAATGTAAGCAGGTTTTTTTTCTGGCGGTTTGAGATGTGTTTAACCACCAGAAGCTTACAGAATTGAGAGGGTTACGAGGTTATTTGATAAGTAGATTTGTACTGATGCAAATTAGTGACAGTTATGTAATACCTGAGAGATGTGTAATGGTGGTTGTGCAGGTCGGTCCTTTTTAACCCAGTTTGAAATTTATTCCTTTCTGTGAAATTACTTGTCTTAATTTATCATTTTACCTAGGAAAAAACGTATTTTGAGCGGAATTATGAAAATTAAGGATTATGAAAATTGTGTACAGGGATTTTATTTTATGTTGCCGAATGTAGTGGAAGGAAATAAGGAGAGAGAGGCTTTAGCTAAATGCTTATCAAACCAGCTGCATTATTAGCTGGGGGAAAATGACGGAACCAATTTGTTTTGGGTAATGGATGGGATTATTAGTTTACGTAATGAAGGATGAAAGTGGATTTTTGAGGATGACGTAAGCGTAAGCAAGTAGTTCCGTGTTCTCTGCAGTTTTTTCTACGGACAAAAAGGCACAAACACGGGGTTAAGTGAAACTGCAGGGGTTAGGATTAGATTTTTTTATTTATTATGGTTCATTTTGCTTCGTACAGTACAATAACCTGCTGCAGGGAGGAAAAATTTCCATAAGTTATTGGTTCCCGACAGGTGCATGAATCAATGTGAACTGTGCTTATTTGCTAAGTTTTGCATATATTTTTTTACAATTTGCAGGCAGCTACTGTGAAAACAAAGACAGCTTGGAAAGTTTGTGCAGCCAGATACCTGGAGACGCCCAGCTTTTCTCTCTGTTCCGGATAGACGCGCAGCCGGAAGATTGTCCTTTTAAGTAAGTGGTTTTAATATGAAGAAAAAATCGTACAATTTATTTTTACTGTGATATAGTTTGCGTGCTAAACTAGCAATTTGACTTGAACTTGTTCAGGGGAGCTCCTTTCACCTTTACCTACAATAGAGGGCACGGGGAATGTAAGAATCCGGTATCCTACGTGGACACATGCACCGAACCATCAAAACTTTTGCTGCGGTATCAAGCCTGTCCCAACGTGCCAAAGACGGAGAGCACAGGTAGAATAAATGACCTTTTCCGTTCCCCATTTTTTTCCATGTGTAGAGGGCTCCGAGCAAAATATGAACTTTTCATTAATAAATATCTCATAATTTACTCACCTCCGTTACAAACGTGTATGTGTACGACTGACTCAGAGTAAAAAAAGGGGTAGCCTTGGGCGCACACACTTGTATAATGGGCGCTCGTATTTTAACCGAATAATTATACAGCACACGTCAGTAATTACAGAAAACGGTATGCGATTCCATTTTTTTTACGGAATTGAGGTACACGGGAAAGTGCAGCTCGTTCATGGCTCTACTGGGGATATCCATAGGTTTCCCGTTCTTATCAGTAGCGCCGCTTGTGTCCGTTTTGTTGGTCACCAATCTGCGGGGTGAAAAATGGGCAAGTCGAGAAAAGGTAGAGTGGGAAAAACCCGGAAACAGGGAAAGGAGAGAGATGAAAGCTGCTGATAAATTTGTCCGCGTTTACGGCTTCTATCAGAATATGAATATTATTACCGACCATTACGGCAGCACTACATTACGCTGCATGCTCCACCAAGAACATTATTTCTTCTGCTGGAGGAAACCTTTTGAGTGTAATTTTCATGTAAAGAGTACTTTTTTTTCTTCGTTTTTGCTCCGAAAAATGCACAAGTCAGCCCGTACTCTGCCAAAATTTAGTATTATGTAAGTGTGGACTATAGTCCAGCAAAACTTTTTCGCTCTTTTTGCAAACTCACATCACTTCCATACAAAATGGAATGCTATTAAAATCGTAATAATGATATTTCTCGAAACGGAATTGCCCTGGAAAGGTTAGAAAGAGGTCGTAAGAAATATTTTTTTCGAAGGTTTGCTGGTACTTGTGGTACCAAAAGAAAAATCGAGTGATAGTGCTGTAGTACATCATGCGGAGAGCTTATCAGCGCACATTTGCTACCCAATTTTTGTACATTTTGGTGTAATGCGGGAAGTTAAGTAGGCACACCTTTCACAGGACGCTACATATATACTATTTAACTGATTTCGTAAATAGGAATGTTACTGCTAAAGTGGGTGCAGTTCAGTACACTCCGCTGAAATAAATCGGTGGGAAGTGCTATTTGCATATATCTCAGACAATGGCAGCTCTCCCGATTTAAGTAGTACTCCTGCACACGTAACGATGAAGAAGCTCGTGCCCTGTCAGGAAAATGCTTCATTGTACAGCTTAAATTAGCCAAATATAATAAATACGCGGCTATAACTGTCATTGTTATTGAGCATACTTTGGAGGGCTTTTCCAACAAAGCAAAAAACTACTTCCCTTGGATGGACGGCGAGCAGTAAATTGAGAGCCAAAAAATAGTATTGTACCAGTACTAGTGCATGCGTGTAGGTAAAGCTTATAGACAAATTGCCTGAATTGTGATTGCGACTGTGAGCAAGCTTGACTTTAAAAAATACAACCCGCGTGCGTACACCTTGTAAATTTTTATTATGCGTGGGATAACTCAGATCTAGATGATCTACTGTTTCGGAAGGTGTTATTACTGCTGTATTTGTAGAGAGATATGTGGGCATTCAGTAATCGGGAGTGGTATAAAAAATATATTTTTTTGGCTGGTTGCTGCTGTTGTTTGTATGACCCTCCGTGAGTGACTGATTGTTGTTGGGCTACAATGAGATACAAAATTTTCTGAACACTCCTGGGCTTTCCCCAACTGGTAGTAGGGGACGATAGGCAATAGAGAGCTGCTCGAGTGAAGGTAGTGCTGGGATCGTTTTTGTTTCGTAAATTGAAGTAGGGAGTGAAGAGTCATGTAAATAACAAATGAGGATTTGACACGAAAGACGGCTATCAAGGCGTGACAATGGCACTTCAGCCTGTTGCTGAAGAAAGGGAGTCTGGATCGTTCATCAACAGATTTTTGACAGGGCTGCCCACGCCTCCTTAAGCTCAATTTGCTTGGAAATTGGCTCGAAATATTTTATACTTTTCTTTATTAAAGGAGCTGAACCTTTTCGAGTTTTAAATCTGTAAGTGTCGCGGTAGCTGAGATGCTATAGTTCAGCTTGTGTTTGAGTTATGAACAGTAGTAATAATTTTTTTATGAGTTTGGATTTGGAATACGAAAAAAATAATTTTAGAGATGGGTTTAATATTACTCATGCACCTTTTGAAAGCATTATGAAAAAGTGAAAGAAAATGAATTTTTGCATTAGAGAGGTATTTAATGTTTTCCCTTTCGTTTGGAGACACGCCTACTTCTACTTAATTCTCACCTTACCTTAAGCTAAACGAATTTTTTGGATTGTTTATAATATTTTTTAAAACAATTTTTAGTCGATCAGAGAGTAGCTTCTGCACTCATATTTCTCATTAGTTACACCAGGAATATCAAAAGACCCAAAATCATAAAGCTCGCTGCCAATTTCTCCATTAAACTAATAAAATTTATGAAGCGCGACGGTAAACCTTTAGCTGTCGTAGGAAGGCAAACACTAGAGATAATTCCACAATTCGGAAGAAGGATACTGCTAGAAATTCTGCGAGGACGAGTTCTTGGTGATTCGACCGAAGATAAATAGAAAACACGACAGTGTCAATGAGTAAAATGGTGGCTGTTATGATCAACCACGACCTGCAGATCTTGTAGTCTTTCTGTGATTGCGAAATGAAGAAAATGATAGAGTAATTAAAATCGAAATTGATACAATATGTAAGATAGCTTACTTTTCTGGCTCCCATAAACAAAAATACGGAGAGGACGAGTCCCATCTGCCTCACCACAATAACAGTAATGTAGACTGCAATAATTGTACTATCTGTTGAGTAAAATGATAAGTTTTACGTTACCGTTTATTAATGAGCTCATGACACCGAGTCAATAATTTCTGAATAAAGTAAAAGTGGATAAAAGCTCTTACCGTAGTCTGGTGTGGGAGAGTTAAAAATGTGAAAGAAAGACAGGAATGTCATTACGAGTAAGAATATATCCAATATCTGAAAGAGATGGTGATTTGGTTAGGCACAGGGCACAGATATTACCCAAATTAAAATTATCGCATGCAAAAATAAAGTTGCATCTGTCACTTACTGCCCCCAAAACTGCAATCACTTGCGTTCCTATTTCTAGCAGAGTAGTCCCTGACCCACGAAGGCCACTGCTAGCAAAATCACAATGCATTTTGATAATTTATGTAGAAAAACGAAGTACAGGAAACGAAATAACAGCAATTTAAACTGTTTATTAGAATAAATGAGCAATAATCAGCTTTTCTTTCCAAATGGCAGTAGCTCTGAAAATGATTTGATGGTAATAACAAAATAAGCGTGCTTTAAATAGTTACGTAAAACGCAAAAAACGTATTTAACAGACAAAGAATTTATTCTAAAAATATAAACTGATGAGCATTAATAAATTCGTACAAGTACACAATAATGATGAAAAAGCATTAACCTCACAGCAAAACACACAATGATTGGCTCTTACTCCTTTTTACTTATGTTTCATTAAGTAGACCCGATGATGAAAAGTGCTTTGAACAAATCACTAGCACAGCATACAGTAAGCCAGTAATAAGAGTTGCTCTACTTATGTTCGATTTCATGGAATAGCAAATAAATATTATTATTTGCAGTAAANATAAGAGTTGCTCTACTTATGTTCGATTTCATGGAATAGCAAATAAATACTATTATTTGCAGTAAACATGGAAGTAGTGATTAGCCAGTTTGTGTGCTCAGAACGTTGATTATAGTACAAATAGCTTTTGCGACGGTAATATTCATGTTTACAATTTTAATCAATGAAACTTGTACCGGGAAGAAGTAAAGTGTACCAGTTAACATTTTAAATAATTAGTTTTGCAAAATATTGGGTTGTGTTAGAGTAATTTATTAGCAATTTTAAAAAACTCAAAATGTATCAATAACAATTAATAACTATGTTGAAAATTACTGATAATAACTATATGGTGTAAATTAACTATTTTGAAAATACTCAATGAAGGTCGTAGGTACTTTGCTCAAAGTCTGCAAGTCAAAGCTGGCTCATGTAATAATATAGCTTGACGTGTTGTGAGGTTGATAAACTAGGAAACTGTAAGCATTTGTAAGAAAGTCATTTTGTTAGAATCTATATATAGGTAGTACTACTTGAAATATACGGCAGTTTTTTGAAGCTGTCATTGACAAAGTAATGAGACTAACCGAACTGGATGTTATTCCTTTCCCTCAGCACTTCCGTCCGGAAACTAATCACAACCCACATTTCGTAGAGCTTGTAAAGAACTCCGATGAGAGCTCCAATGACAACTCCCCAAATGTTCACTGTAGCATCATATTGCAATCCTCTGCTGATAATACTGAGCACCACCAATATTCCCGTAACGATCAACCAAATTAGACAGCCGCGATCGTTTTTCTAGATCACAGAAAAAAACATTATTTTGTCACTCATGCGCTGGAATAGAAACTAATCCATGTTAATTAGAGTGTGCGGTTATTTCTGTGCTCAACATACGGTTTTAGCGGATGACCTCAAGTAAAGTGCTAGCGTAATCTGGAATACGCAGCCGAGGATTCCAATGACAATTGCGACGATCGCCTGAATTTCTAAGGAAAAATAGGCAATCTTAGACGCCGATAAAAGAATTATTTTACAGCTAATAGCTATTATTATCAAAGATTCTTATCTACAGGCCGTTTCTTGTCGGAGAAAGTAATGCGTTTTGAATGTGTGCGAAGGTACTTACTGTGGTTATGGCTAATGTCAGGATGCTTGTCCGGGTCTATTGCGATAACTCCAGCAAGGGCCAATCCAAAGAAAACGAGAGCTATTATGTTGAGAATCTGTGAATGGGCAGTGTTAAGATACTTTGAAAATGTTTTACAAGAATAATTACTGCAATAATACTATTTTTTGATTTCTCAATTTCATTTCACCTACCGCATCGATTATCGCCAGTACCGAAACCCCCCTCTGAAGGGGCATGCAGCAACACGGATTTACCATTTTGAATTTTAAAAATTACTGAAATTAGTGCGATAATTACACTGAAAAAAAGTCTCTTCAATCACGTTCAGTCCCAAGTTAAAATCTGACTAGCCCGATATATCTGTAATACCGACGACAACACAAGAACGACGGATATCACACTCTGCGCTGATAAGTCAGCCTTAAATTATCTTTTTATCTGTTGATCATGAACGCAAAAAAGAAGCTTATCAGAGTATGAACTAATGGAAGTTATACACTTTCCAACGCCAATGTCATCACTACGATTAGTCGGTGTTGTTCGGTCCAAGAAATCGCAATTACTCAGCGATGTGCACACATATCATAAAATGTGTGTGCGAAAGATTGCATAAAAATGGGTTACCTACCTATATGCAAAAATATGAAATTCTTTTATGCAGTGCAGATGACATGACAAGTTCAAAGCAGCAGCAACGTATGTAAAATGGAATAGTGATGAGTAATGAATGAAAGATGCACTGGGAAAGAGCCCATTCCTATATCAATTATCATTACGAAGAAATGCAAAATCGCCTATGTCAAGCACATAAAACTAAACATTCATCGTTCATTCAAACATCAAATACTTAAACCAAATTCATAAAAAAAGAATGCGCATATATTTAATATGAAATGTCGCTTCAGCACTTTCCATGCATATTATTCATTCCTAACAAAGTTCTAATCTTTTTATTATTGAGCTGAAGTGGTGTGCTTATTCCACAACTATAGAAGCCAACTATACACCAATTTAATTACTTGGGCATCGCATATTTATTCAGTCTTTTAAAGTCTTTTTGCAGCTCGTCAAGAGTTGTGAAAAATGTGCTGCTCGAGAATTAATCTCCGCTCCAGCAAAAGTTTACAATATTAGTCACTTAAAATAGTAAATACTTATACAGTACAGTCTGAAATATGAGATTACTAACTACTTTAGCATTTGAACACAATCTTATTTACACTAAAAGATGGACCGTCGTATGGTACGCTTCTTGTTTAGAATAGCCTGCAAAAAATATGCCGTGCTGTTTAGTTGGATAATACACTAGTAAGCAGAAGATTACACAGGAGTATGGCACATATCGATATGGAAAGTGACAGTTTTTCTATTTAGTCTTAAATCGTTATATAAGCTTACCGATCCCCCGCCGTCATCATTTAATTCCCCGATTATAAATGACATAACAATTAAACCCTCATACAGCTTGTAGACTGAGTCCACCAAAAGACCATAAGAGATTATATCATGATTTCCCGTCGCCAAATGCACAATGACAATGATAACTTTCAGGATGAGCAAGAGAGTAGATACGCCCAGCCAAATAAAACACGGTCGTTGCTTATCCTGTTGAATTAGCAATAAAAATGAGACTAAACGTTAGGCAAAAGTGTCAAAAAAAGATAACTGCTAAGCAGTGACTAATTACTATAAATAAAGTTTGTTGTTAAGTAGGGATTATAGGAAAGTAGTGGCTTTCCCCATTTTGCTTGTGAATGGGATCGAAATGTCATGTCATGTCAGTGACGTCATAAATCGAAGGAAGTTACTACGAACTGTTTGGCACCACTTACAAATTTTGTTCCATAAAAGAGCACACATGCCAAGAGCAACTGGATCAGTAAAGCTCCCACGGAGAGTGCGAATGTAAGGATAAAGTCGAAATCTGCAAACGTCAGAATTTGGCTGTAATACAAAAAATTCTCTCCACTCTTCCACTATGGTTTAAGTGCTTAAAAAGAATTACCGTAATGTAACTTTGAAGTGCCCACCAATTCCGGGTAGAATGTGTTAATAACAAGTCCCAGTAGAGAGAGTGCACTCAACTGCACAAAAAAATTACATGAACTTAACTTCAGTATCAGCGGATGTGGATGATGTACGCACAATCAGAGAATGGAAATTAATTGGGTTTAATAAATATAATAATGTTATAAACTTACTCCGTCAATGGCCGATAAAATCAGAACTTCAACTTGAAGCGATTTACAGCAAAAGGACGTTTTCATATTTTTCGGTATCAATTCACTTTAAAATGCTTTTTTACTTGATTTGACTTGAGTGCTACATGTGCTATGTCAAGCCTACCAGGAAAAATACCCTGCTATATTCACTTCGTCTGGTGTTGAAAATGACGTTCACAGTTCATTTTACAAGCAAACTCATCCTTATGTGGACATTGCTAACAAAACATTTAGCTGGAAAAGCAAGCGGTGGCGTGACGGAGACTCTTGCCACTTGAGCACTTTTTTACATGCAAATTGCAAAATATTATTAGTTAATACATTTTAACTTAAGGAAGAACTCCCTTTGGTGGCTTTACCGCATTATTTTGTGGTTTCATTCACAGAACTGAGCATCCTTGATATGTACTGTTAAGTACTACTTGCATCACAGTATCTACTTCCTCCTATTTCAGCTATTATTTTTGACGCATTCAGAGCAAAGAGTTCATTTGTCCTTATGCTTTTTAAAGCGTCACTGTAGTTTAGCATTCCGTTTTTTCTAAACCACATTTCCTTGTGGAATGAATGAATGACTAAAGTGGATCAAGGGAAGTTAAATTCGAATTCAGTTTTTAATGACCGCATGAAATGTTTCTTGTTCAATTAGTGCATATTACAAATAGTAAATTATCCCGTTTAGCAAATTAGGAATACAGCGCAATACAGCAGGAAAGTAGCTGAAACGGAGGGTTTTTTAGAAACAGCACCTGATTCTTTGAATTTTGAATTTCTTGTCTTGACAAGCGCCAGATGATTGCCTACACATAAAAAGCTCTTCTGTCTTCTCCCCGTACTCACCGCAGAAGAAAGTGTGTCAAAGCTGCTAGCTAAATGCACAGCTCAACTTGAAAACTGATAAATGGCCCTAACTGCCCTGCAGCTTCACCCTAAAAAGTTGTACAAGTATCTATTTATTATTCTACTAGAATTTCACCCTCAAATTAGAGCCGAAATAATTGTTACCAATTGCCAATAATAAGCCGGGCCGTTTGCTCATGCTGATGTCTATCATTAAAAGGGATTGTTCTTGACAGCGTGTAATTAGCCGGTGAATCTATTACAAAATGAGAACTTGTATTTTTTTAATAGATTTAAAAAAAGTAAAAATGAGAATGAGAGGAAAATGTTGATGGGAGATCGTCTTATTGATTAACAGCTGTAATAGCGCATACAGATTAGCTAAATCGAGCAAAATGGTAATTTTAGGGAAGATTTTAGAGGCTGAAAAAAAAGATGAGTTTGCCCGCTTCTGCTCTACTTGCTACCGGTCTCACCTAGCACCTACCTCCTTGTAAATTACACAGGCCGTGTGCGGGAAGAAAAATGTTTACAGATAAAAAAAATAAGTTGGAGGTGTGATTACCCACTATTACTACTTTGCATAGACAACTGTTCAAAATTAGAAACGGAGCAAGGTGGCAGTGTATCTTTTAAGCTTGATTTCGCTGCGATACGTACATAGGACAACATGTGTTAATCACACTCATTACGATTTGACGGACAAAAATAAAATTCCTTCTACTTTTGGTGCAAAATTTGTTAAGTTGGACGTCGCTAAAATAATAATTTATTGTTGGGAGCCCTCTATAAATGTAGATGATAAGTTTTTCTGAGTCTTCCTTCAGCATAAATGAATTTTGTTCTTGATTTCAGCCGAGGAACTTCAATGTCTTGGCCAATGGAAGGAAGCTTCGCACCACTACCTCGTTGGGAAGTTGACCCGGGAGCGAACCATGTCCTCCAACGAGGACAGCTATCGATGCTTCATCTACGAGAAATCGAAGGGAGGTCATGGAGGCTACACTGTGGCTATGTCGGGTGACGCGACCTGCACCTCAGTCGCCTCTTCCGTTGAAGGAGCTCGCACCCTGACATTCTCCAAAGGTTTGTTCCTTTTTCTCTACTTTTTCACACGACTAATTACACAGAAAAATGAAGAAGAGTTTTTTTTTTACTTTTTGGCCTGTCAGAATCTGTCTTATTTTCCTTACAAGATAACAGAGACAAAAAATAGGGTGAAATGGGATAAAAAGGTACCACTCCTCAGCTATCGATGCTTCATCTACGAGAAATCTAAGGGAGGTCATGGAGGCTACACTGTGGCTATGTCGGGTGACGCGACCTGCACCTCAGTCGCCTCTTCCGTTGAAGGAGCTCGAACCCTAACATTCTCCAAAGGTTTGTTCCCTTTCTCTACTTTTTTCACACGACTAATTACACAGAAAAATGAAGAAGAGTTTTTTTTTTTACTTTTTGGCCTGTCAGAATCTGTCTTATTTTCCTTACAAGATAACAGAGACAAAAAATAGGGTGAAATGGGATAAAAAGGTACCACTCCCGTAATAGCTTGTAATAATCGTGGTAATAACCATTTATTTCTGGTCGTGGTCGTGGTTGGCGGTACATTTTTTTTTTATTCTTTTGAGGAAGCGGGACATTTTACGATGAATTTATTCACACCGGATGTAGTACGTAGTAGAGTAGTGCGTCCAGCTCAAAAAAAAGAATATAAAAAGGATTTTTTTACCTCAATCCACCGGCGCACAAAAAGCAAGATAATATTGCGTATATGAGCCATCAAAAAATTAATCGGTGATGATGACGATGATGATGATGGCAGGCTTGGAAAAGAAAACGAAGAGATAAAAGCTAAAACTGGCGGGAAGCACTTTTATTGTTCTTATCTAAAACTCCTACGGCCCATTGCATTCATACATTCAAATGCAATTATTATTACTGCTCTCCACTGGAAAAGAGAAGAGTGAAGCTTTTTTGTAGTTTGTTGCTCACACACACACACGGTCATTTTCTCTGGCTTTTCCGGTGATCCGTGTGAGGGAAGAAAATGGGATATACTGCTGCGTTCTCAGTTCATACAGAAAAGCTCTGGAAGATGAGTTTTTTGCAAAAGGACTCTGTAAACCGCGATGAGTGAGAAAGGTGAATAAATGAAAATAATAACGATCACGGTAATCCTCGTAATGGGAGAGGCAATAATGAAGAAAGTTTTTTAGGTTGAACTTGTCTCCACTACTACTTCTCTTGGTGTATAAAAAGCAATGTAGGAAATTGTTCGGGATTAGGGTACAGGATTTGGGGGACTTAGGCCAGCTGAAGTAGGAGAAAACATTGCTCTTTCTTAGCACTCCGTAACTTTCCAGCTCACGCGGCTGTTTCTGTTTCAAGTTTCAAGTTTTTTTTTTGTATTGAGCTGTTGTGATCATGAGAATGGATGGGAATAGGGAAAATCATACATTTCCTTTTTGGTCCAGTATTCCTTCCAGATGAAAATAAAATTGCAATGGGTCCTAGCGCGTTCCTTCCCGCACGCTTCCTTCCCCCTTTTAATGAATTCCAGATTAGAATTCATTGTGTGTACTTCATTTCTATTTATTATTGACACTCTGTCTCTGAGAGGGGATTTTGCGGACTACTATGTTTGCCTGAGAAATGACACCGTTTATTTAGCAGAGGAGAGGATTGCACACGTGAGATCTATAAATTGCACCGGAAACTGCTGCCTCCACACTGACCAAAAAAACTAATAGCAGAAGCTGTACCTACTGACAATTTCAAATTACATTTTATATTAAAAGACGTACTTCATCTGAGGGAGACTTTCCCCCTTTTACTTAATTGAATGTGCACATTTATTTTAATTTTAATAATTTTTGGAAAGGACATCA
>JAHZND010000596.1:0-16186 GCA_027744115.1 Acrocyrtus sp. NNG-2020 | reverse complement strand
AAAAAAACAGTGGAAAGTTGGGACTCATCTTTTCCTCTTTTCCCCTCGTAGTCATTAAGCACTTTGCGGAAAAAAATATTTTTATACGAAATGAATTTTCATCTGCGAGGGGCATTTCGCTCGCATTCTGCACATATATCACTGTTGCGGTCGGGGGACCTAGTTTCTACAATAATTTGCTGGAATTACTACTACTACTAACTGTGATAGTAGAGGAGAGTGCTGGAGCGAGAAGCTAAGCAAATTATTCTCCAGCTTTGGAGCAGAGAAAGAGCTTTCAAAAATGCTCCTTTCTCTGTGACAATGCGATACGGGGAAATTGCGACAATTTCTGCGGCACGTTACTGCAGATAATATGAGCTTCAGAATGTTAGAATTTTTGTTGAATGTAGCCCATACAAAAGTTTCACATGGGAGAACAAAGTACAGCTGAACTATTCCCACGTCATACACACCTTCTTCTGACATTGTCAGTTTGAACGACAACTGAGAAATGAAGAGATTTCCAGATGACAAGAGAGAAAAAAATGAGAAGCCTCTTTTGCAAATTTCTCCAGCTTCCTCCAGTTTCCTCTTCCTGCTCACAAAAGTTACAAAACAGAATAGCAGAAAATCAACAGCTGCAGTCAATTCCGAAATAAAACGTAAGCCCAATTTTATAGCAAAAAGCTGATGATATCTCTCATTGCCCCGATAAAGTACAAAAAAAAGATTTTTTTCCTTCTCAATTGAAATGGCAAATGACGTTTCCACTCCAACTCTCCTAGGTCATCTTTCCCATCTAAATATTCCTAACTGCACCCTAGAATTGTGCAATTTCTGCACTCCCTATCTCAAACTAACATTAAATTTTGCAATTTCTGTCTTCTGCATTTTTCCATCGCTCCCACTTTCCAAAGGCAATTGAATCTTGCGGCACGAAAGCATAACAGGAACAATCCCAGCACTCCTATCAATACCTAATTGCTTTGGAGTATCGACTCCCCAAAAAAATAAAAAACATTTCTTTACAACCCCTTTCCAAATAAGATAAAAATCACTGCAAAGACACTTCCCGACAAGGACTGAATCACGTATCAAAAAGAATATTCGGTGTGACCGTGGTAAAAGCACATATCACATCTCACACACTCAGCCCTCCAAACTTGCCCACATCTTCACTTTCTCTCCAGCAATTGCTGAGAATTGCTGCACGAGAAAAAACTCTTTTTTAAGTGTAGTTGTTGCACAAACTGCGAAGCCCATGTTGCTTTACTTTCACACGAAGGACAATGCGTCGTACATGGAGAACAAGTAGTAAAAAAATATGTGGATGTCGATGACTTGACTCACTTAACTCCCTCTCTCAGTCAATATTGAAGGAAAAGGTTTTTCTTTTCACACACTATTATATTTTGTGACCAATCTTCAGCTGTACACAATAGTGTAGCCGTTGAGCCATAAAAGATTCTTTTCCATGTTGACTGCTCGCCAACCAAACTTTTTTTTTGATATTATTATTGCCTTTTCCTCTCGGCACAACTGGAACTGTGCATTGACTCATATGAGACGGAGGAGAGAAAGCTGATGTGTTGATCCAGAAATATGCCGAGTTTACTTTTCCTTCACCTATAACTTCCGCTTCTCCGTTCCGAGAGTGGTGCCGTGATAAGGGGCTGCTTATGGAATATACCGTTATGAATTTTTTTGTGTGCACTTAATCGGGCTCTCATCTCAAGAGCTGCTTTCCGCCAGAATATATAAACGTGAAGCTTTATGCATTGTTTGCAGATGCAACTTGATAGGGTATAGATGGAGATAAAAAATGGAACATGCCAGACGATGATTTTTCACTTTCACACAAGGTCGTAAAATATATCCTACGGATGGAATGTGTCGCCTTCGGCCCTTTCCACTTGTGAAAAGTGAGCATGCGAGAAATCGAGGAGCCTTTTGAAGTGAGTTAGGGAAGGATATGAGAGTTCTAGACTACTGCCACCTTTTATATTACGAACTAGGAAATACAGCTGGCTGGTTTCAAGACAGTAAAAGAAATATCAGAGTATACAGTATATTTGTGAACTAATCTCAAACTAGTTAGTTTTAATGTGAAAATTCGCAAACTTAACATCATAATTTAAATTTGAACGGTACAAATAAGCTATCCTAAAATGAAAACACAATATTGTGTAGATGTACAAAGTAATACCGGTTATTTCACTATTGCATTTTTCATTTAAAACAATTTTTTACTCATAGGTGGGAATTGTAAAGCACAGTTGATCTATTTTGCTTTGGATATATTCAGTCGGAACTCTAAGATTTACAAATTCCTGAATAAGGTTCTCCGGCTCCTCTTCATTAAGTGCTGTAATGTACCGCCGCTGGTAGGCATGGGCAGAACGGTACGCAACTGCTGCGAAGTCACTTACAGCTTGCAGCTTATCTTTCAGTTCACGAACTTCCTTGTTAAGCATCTACATAAGAATCAAACCGAAGTTAGCACTTATACAATAGTTGTAAGTGTAGCTTTCGAACGCAACTAATTCTTCGTTACTCCACTTACGTTTATTTTGACGTCCTTATCTCCGTCTTCCATTGCCGTCTCCGTTTTCACAACTGCTGTGCTTCCCTTGGCCTTAGCTACCTGCAAAACATAATTAAATAAAAAATAGTTCATGCCATTAGTCTTAGTCAAACATTAAATTTAAGTAAGCTCATTTAACTTATCGTTATTTAAAGATTCAATTCTATATCACTTATTTCTTACACTTTTTACCCTTTGTGTCCCCTCTTTCTTCACAGATGATCTAGTGACTGGCGCCATTAGATATAATATTATTAACGTTAAACTAAACGTTGAACAAAATTAGTTGAATTAGACTGAGACTGAAGTCTAAGTTTACAAAGCAATATAATAGAGCAATATAAACTTAATAATGTTCCAAAAATTAAACTACAAATCAATTCCACTTGAATACTTGAACACACCATTCCCCGGCAGCAGTAGCTCAACTCGTTGCACAGTACACCACCGAAGTAAGTACGTATCTACACTTTTCTTCGTATTTATTCATCACATTTCAAAGAAATAACAAACAATCAACAGAAAACCTAAATTAAGTAGGACGATAACCTTTTACAAAGGAGCTTATGCCGTTCTATAAGTAGTTACAAATCCATACAATATAGTTAAATTANTTTCAAAGAAATAACAAACAATCAACAGAAAACCTAAATTAAGTAGGACGATAACCTTTTACAAAGGAGCTTATGCCGTTCTATAAGTAGTTACAAATCCATACAATATAGTTAAATTAACTGAAATTAAAAATCATTATAATTTACGAGTACATATTTCATTGTGTACTCTTAATGGGGAAATCTCTCCCTTCGCCCTTTTAAAAATACCTACGTTCAAACCACTCCTAAATGAATTGATTGACAGCCTTTTTTCAGAGTTTTGGAAGTGCATTCCAAGCAATATTGGCTCTAACTGTAAATGAGCAACCCTCACTCACACCAACCTTCCAGCCGCCTCTCAGCCCTATCCCATGCATAGTCACCAGCTCATTTGCATCTTCTCATTCTTCTGCATACCGGCCGACATCTCGTCTCTACGTTCTAGAAAGGTTCACGCGTACCTTCCAGCCGCCTCTCAGCCCTATCCCATGCATAGTCACCAGCTCATTTGCATCTTCTCATTCTTCTGCATACCGGCCGACATCTCGTCTCTACGTTCTAGAAAGGTTCACGCAATCACAATCTCACCCACAATCCGCGTCACAGCCTTGACCAAGTCACAAGCTCTCTCAGCAAGGTACACTACTCCTTCCCATTCCTCTCCATTCTAAAGATGATAGCGTCGGCCCTTCCTGTCTTCCTTCCTTCCTCACATGTCCGCTCCTTTACCAAAGTATACTCTGCTCCTTCCCCAGTCCAAGTCCTATCCAATTACATTTACCAAAACTACGCATTTTTTATTGACTCTTGACTCTTCTCCACTAATCCCTTCTCGGCAATTATTATCCGTATCCTTTCCGTTGTAAAAATTAAAGGGAAAATGGGAACTCACAAGGGTCACGCTTTACTTACGCTTGTGCTACGCTAAATAAAGCAAAGCAAACAGTTTCGAGGGCCGACTGGGGAGACAAAAAAAAAGAAAATAATTGCGCTGGTTCCAACTAGCTCCGTTGACATTTTCCACTAGCTCCAGTTTATTTAGGTTACCAGTTACCATGTAACAACGGAATGAGAAGAAAGTTGCGTTTTCCTCCATAATTTCATTTCTAATCATCAAGTTTTCCATCTCATTGTAGACAGGAGGCTGCGTGCAGTGTTTGCAAAAGAGATTTTCTCTGTTTATTTCTTCATCCCTTTGAAGCTGGTATTTCACTCTCCCACGCAATTCCATCTTGGCGAGAGGGAAAGGGCAGTGTAGCACCAGCACCACTGCGATGATGATAGCCACGTTGATTGCTTTCCAGGTCCCCCTTCAACAGAAAAAAACCGTGAGTGGGCGGAAGCCGCAATGTTGTTATATCATGACATGATTGATATGTCCAAATACGTAGAGAAAACGCCCAAAAGTTCATTCAAAAAATGCAGGAATATTTTTCTTGTATTATTTGTAGTTTAGCGGTGTGGGGGAACTTGCAAAAGAAAAGTGTTTCCACTTTAGTCAGAGAGTGAGGCTTTTTTATTGTATTTTGTGAGAAGTCGTTCACATCTCCAAGAAAGGTGGAATGTCTATAGCTTGTAGTCACCAGACGACTTTTCGATTTAAAGCCCTTCCCAATTGTATAATTATGCACTTAAGGAGCTCCCCTCAGCTTGAAGCTCTGTCGTGAAAGGAAAAAAGTTGCAGGGAAATCAAGCACGTTTTAGAATAAAAAGTTTCCGTGTACTCCTACAAAAGTTTATTTGTCAACAAAAGCCAAGACTCTCAGAATTTTCCGCAACTCGTCCAACTCCCTCCATACACTGTCGGAAAACAAAAACGGAAATCATATAATAATGAGGATGACTACAAATTGGATACCAGTTTTGGTTTCTATTCGGAAACTACGTGGTCGTGTTTATGGCGAAGAAGAGAAAAATATACCAAAATAAAAAGACTCGTCTAAAAGTTTTAAAAAAATCCGATTGGCTGGAGCGACTGGGGAAACTGTTTTTGAAAAACAGTTTTTCTTTTTTGGAATGGGCAAGAAAAAAAGGAGAAATAGGTAATTTTCATAAGCTACATAATGACAGTGCACAATGATGATAAGAGCGGTGTTGATAGTACAAAGCCGCATTTAGAGGGCCTTATTAAACTTCTAGTTTGGCTGTTCCATTTGTTTACAGAAACTCCTGGGAAATTGCGAAGGCTTCGAAGACATATCCCTCATTAGAGTAAGACTGATGGCTGCAGTGCAAAAAAAAATCTCTAATTTTCTGCAGCTCTCCAGACAGCATAAATTACAGGCTAAAAATTTTGTCATTAGAAGTTTTTCTGGAAAAAGCTAAGGAGGTTTTTTAAATATTTTTTTTTGCACACGTGTGAAAAAGCTGGACGTAACGTCAAGGATAGTAGATATAGCTCTATAACGGGGAAATTTGGAGAAGGTCGTGTGCTTCCAGCCGTGAAATTTTGTTTTGAAAATGTCCCTAATATTCTTTGTAGCCAGTGAGAGGTTTATTTATTTATTTTTAAAATAGGGCTGAGGCTATACATGCAAACCCAATTTTCTTGGGAGTTGGCCTTGCTCCATTAAAAGTGATTTCAGTGGAGTGATATTGAGTTACCTCCAGGATTAGTATTATGTCATGTTGTTTCAGCTTAATTTTGATGATACAACCAGTTCACATGATTTGCTCAAGTAGGGCGTCCCAGCGAAAAAATTGGGCGAGAGAACAAATATAGCAAGTGTAGTGCGAGTGGTAGAGAGCGGAAGTGTTTGCCAACGCCACACATTTTGTCAGACTAGTTTCGGAGAAAGGCTGGGAATAAGTGTTCATTAGAGACCACTTTAAAAAAGATAAAGCCAAGAGTCGCCCACAATAAAGGGGAGGGATGATTACGTACTCGATTATATTCTCTGTTTTGTTTACGGAGTCCTCCACTTTTTTTCCACCTTTCAATACTAGAAAAATCCTACCTTGATAAGATCAAACTGGCTCAACTCTTCCGAGATGATGTCATGTGTTGGTGCAGCTCGAGAAATGAGCAGTCTCCCGTAATTTATTGCACTTGCCAGTTGTCTTCCCAGTTTAAGATCTTCGTTTTCTCCGTACGCTACAAAGGGCGTAAAAAAAGAGTCCGTGCATGCATACCAAAGTGAGGCGGGAAAAAGGTAGTCTCTAGAACGGGAATTGAACTTTGATCAAATTTGATCTTTTCACTTTTCTTCCTTTCACTCTTGACACGGTGGAGGATATCACCTCCAGAAAAAAAATCCCATTATATCGAGTTGCTAATGTTTTCATGATGAAATGTGAGACGAAAAGTTTTTTTTTCAAGGGAATATGGATACTTACGGAGAGAATAGCTGAGTAATTTAAAGGAGATGGGCTTAGAAAGATTGTGTCTCTGCTCGCTTCACGTTCAAATAAAACTTTTGTTTCAGTCTCAATCAGAATATGTAATGCAATTTTGCTCCTCTCGCCCTTTCATCTTATCCCTCGGACCAGGCTCAAGCTCACTTTCATTTCCGGAGCCTGGTCCGAACTCCACTACTCCAGCAAACCGCTTCTCTTTGGAATTTTTTTTCCTTTCGAAATAATTAAATTCCTATGGAAAAGCTGCCTTATAATAAAACGATCTTTTGGGATTAGTCAGCAGACAGTTTGAAAATCATTACGCAGTCAGATTACCTCCGTCAATGACAAGTTGCAAAAGACTGGAGTAGGAGTGCGTTGTCCCAGAGTTCTATGTAGTGGCTCCTGCTCTACTAATTGCGCAACCCCAAAAAATGGCAGTGTTGCTGGTCAGCCCTAAAATAAATAGTTTGCTCATTTCGCTAGTCAACCTATTTTGTCGCAGTGCTCAGTATTCCCAAGTAGAACTCAATGGGGAATGTGTAAAGAAGGTGTTATTTGTTGCTGGAAAAGAGAAGAAAAGGATCACGAAATATTTTTTTGAATGTTGCACACGCTCCAGGACAAGAGAAAGTATGTGAAAACGTTTGGGGAAAAGTGGTTTCCCTTGCACAACACAACTCCCGGATAGGCAGAGCACACAAAAAAAACTTTTCCCCCGTATTTTCCTTGTCATCTTACACCATTTTATTATTTTCGCTTTTTCTCCTTGCGGTAACCAAATACTGGCGGGGAGGCATATTGATATTGCAAAATGGAAGGCACCTCGCTCAACCCAGCTCTCTTTCAGAATGGTGTTTCGAGGTGGAGTGCACATTCCCCCAGTCCCTCTGCCCTCTTCTGAAAATCAACCTCCTCTGATTTCACTCCGAAAGCAAAGTTGAATTTTGCGAAATGGAATCTCCTTTTCAAGCTGATATTACGTTTCACTCGCTATCATAACAAGCAAGAGCGAGACTTTATGAGAGTCTCAAAACAGATTTTTCCCCCTTTTCCTGATTTGAAGAGCAGCCAAGACAGAGCACACATAATGGAGAAGGAGAAAGTGCGGTTAGACTCAATCTATCAATCAGAGCAGCTTTCTCATAAACATTTCTCTCTTCATTTCCGTGCAGTGTGCTAAAAAAACTAGTTTTTTTGTTTGATGTATTTCCTCGCTACTTTCATATACAAAGTATTTCTTCCACAGAGCATCCTCATCATCATGAGGATGATCATTTCATTTCAATCCAGTATTTTTTTAAAGAAGCAGACTGGCTACGTGACGACTCTCTGTTATGAGTATCATCAAAAGCATAAAAAAAGTTCAAAAGAAAAGGGGAGAAAAAAACGTTTATATTCATAAAAGGGAGTCACATCAAATTCGTTTCCGCTTTTGAGCCTTTCCAGGCTAATATATAAAAATGATGTCAGTGGCTGAGCGAGAATTTCCCCCAGATGCACACTGTTTACTGGTACACTTTGGGGAAAAAATTATGTATGGGAAAACATTCCTCCCTTTCTCTCTGGTTGCTCTTCTGCATGCATAAAGTAATAGATTAATGATTACATATTCCTTTTTTATGTCTTTTCTGTGAAGGAGAAGAAGTTTTTTTGATGAATTTATTTTCTTGTGGCTGCCACTCCGCTTCTGAAATAATAAAAGTCAATAAAAAGACAAAGTTTCAGTGCTAAACTTAAGTTTCTAATGGACTCAGGGTGGTGCAAATAAAGATGCTTCTTTTCAGCATTCACTAAAGAGAATAAAAAAATTGTGAGAAGTAAAATAAAATCAGAAGAGTGTAGGCATCCGCCTACGCTACTCGTGGCTGCCTAAAGCTACGCGAAAATCGGAGATGAATTTGAATTTAAAAAATTTCCATTGTTTATTTCCCCCGAGCAGACTAGCAGCTCCATAATGAGTGCTATTAACTCTTTGCGCAATTATATAACGGTGACAGTTTCATTATGACATTTCCATTCAGCTGAAAAAGATATTTGAGTGGAACAATGGAAGTGGCGCAATCCAAGTTCCGGGAAGGACTGGAAGTAATTTTGGGAGTGGGAAGTGAAAAAAGAATTAAAATTAATTCTGGGTAATACGATTTCATCACGGCAGCTGGTGGAGAGGAGGAGTGAGAATGGGAATTACAATTCAAGGTGTTTTTCGGTTGCTGATCTGATTTGGGTAAAATAAAGTGACATTTTTGACATAACGGCGATGAGGAATCTGGCTTGACACACGTCTTCGGAATACTAACGCACTCTAGCTCAGCCTCACCTACACAACAGCCGACAGCAGGCTTCACTTTGATGGGGCAATATTTCGGGGAAGTGACACATTCCTTATCATGCCGCAAATACGATTTGCATTTTAATGCCGTCACCGAGCGCGAGAGACAGCGCCTTTCGGAGCACATGGACTGCTCCAGAACTTTCTTTTTTCCATTTACGCATTAACATCTTCCCGTAACCAACTCAATTCACCTCCCTACCTGGAAAGACCCCTCTCACTGGAGATTGGAGACTGTTCTCTTCTAGTAAAAGGAAGCTTCAGGGGAAAGCTGCGACTCTCATCCAAGCACTTCGTTTCATTTTATGATTGGTAGGCATGCAACAGGCAATATGGTAGGCCGTTTCCCTCTCGGTTACCTTTCTTTTGAAGAGTTTATGCAATCAAGGTATCCCGTGGCTTTCTCCAGTTGACGTAAAACTAAATGTTTGTTGCTTTTTTCTCCAGCATACCGGATAGCGCTTCACTTCTGGTCAATGTTCACTTTGAGCTCCACAGTGCCTTGATACTCAAACATTTCTTTCAGAGGCTAAATCCTTTTGAAGCCTTTTGGACATTTTTTTTGTTTGGCTCTTCATTAACTCTGCTAGAATTCACAAAGAGGGAGAGCTGCTACTTTGGGGTCATCGCATTCTGCAGCATGTACAAGCGCTCATTAGTTTTGGTTAAAGCTCGAAAATATTTTTTTTCAGGTTTCTTACCTTCTCTCTCTCCCCATTAGAGTGCTCTTTAGTTAGACTTCTGACAAGTTTATTTTTCTGTATCGCATTTAACAATCCTCCCGTGTAATTGGTTAATGGCTTGTTTAGCTGTTGACAGCAGCAAAACGTAACTCTCGAGATGGATCTTCCAATTTAAGGAAATTTAATTTAATTTTGTGCTTTCGTTCCTGTCACTGCCTCTTATAATGTGCTCCCGGCGCAGCGTGACATTTGACGTTATTCCTCCACCTGTTTAGCTCTTATCGCTCCTCCCGCCAACCTCAATCTCACCTTTAATTTATGTTTAAGTGAAAGTAAATGTGAATGTAAGGACGCGACAAGAAAATCAATAGTTTCTCCCGGCATGCTAATTAAATTTTCCTTCGTTACTCCTTTTTCAACTATTTCCGGCTGTTTTCCCCTTCTACAGACGAATACAAAATAAAGTGTGAGAAAAGCACTAACAATAAATAAAATCCAATTATTCCTCCTGATATGCGTAAATGAGTTTTTCGCCGAAGCCGAAACGCGTACTCAAGTATTGAGCAACTTATTAAATAATTCTTTCTATTTATAGAAAACCTGTAATGGCATAATTAAATTTAAACGGCGGAGAGCATAACACAATTTAGTCGAGAAAAAAATCTAATTACATCTTCCTCCTTTCTAAAAAAAACTTTTCTGCTTAGAGCCAAACGTCACTCGCTGTAGTCGTAATCGTGTCATTTGTTTCGCTAGAAACTCCCACAATATGCTACCGCAATTAGGAGCCGAGCCTATTTCCGTGAAAAAAAAAGTAATGACAGGCTCGTATCTCGTAAGCTTAGGCACGACTGATAAGCCTCTGCGGCAATTTACCTTTAAAATGATATTATTTAGGAAATATTATTCCACAAATAATCAATAAGGTTGGCGCTGTTATCACGAAAAAGAATCTCGCATTTTTTGTGAGTGCGTGGAAATCCAGGGAAAAGTAGTGTTTGTAGGGCGTCCTACTACACTATCTGGGCATTTTTTTGTGGAAAAAAAGTTTTTTCGTGTAATTACTTAAAGCACGTAATAAGCGGGCTGATGCACTTTTCTCCTGGGCTGTGCTACAAAGTTTTTAGGGAATTCTGCCAGCCCCATAAAATAAATGTCTTGCTCGGGTGCGTTGCTACACGAGGCATTAAGGACGCACGCTGTCTTGACTTTGGTCTGAGAGTGAGAGTTTGGAAAAAATAGGAGACGGGTGCCCCAGAGCCATTCCAAAAATCCAAAGTTTCATTGTCATAGCATCCGGTGCACACACACGTTAAATAATAAATGCGGGGTGTGCCACTCACTAAGATTAATTCATCTTTGTTCTGCATTTCTGATGCCCACCAGTAACCAATCACTGTCAGGGCTGAGGCGTCTTTCAACTAGCTAAAAGGTACAATAAAGGGAAGAAAAGTGGATGGGCGATGGACATAAAGCTTCTTGAGCTTTTCCAGAATTTCTTTTGATAAGCTTTGAGAATAATGAGCGTGCTCTGCTGCACTTACAACATCATCCATGAAATGGATTAAAGAAAGTGGAAGCACCACTTTGAAACCAGCGAACTTTGTGGTTTTAAATTGGCACTTAAAGGCGCAGGGCTTTGTGCAGTTTATGCAATCCGAACTTAAATTAAATTATTATAAAATAAATAATTTATATAATTTTGGAGCTGGAAATTAATACCATGACATGTGTTTGTGTGACTTGCAGATATTTTTGAAGGGACAACTTTTGAGTGGATCGGTGACCAGCTATACTAAATTTAGGCGTGGAGTCAATAATTCTTTTTTAACAAAGAAGGAAACTATCAGGATGATGTCCATGCAAAGGATGCAGATGGTGATTGGGTGCCAAGTACTCCTCATGCTGTTTATGGGGTGCTACGTGTGGTCAAGACAAATTCCTGACGACTACGAACTGAGACGGCTCTACTCGTACGCCTACAAGCGTTACCCTTCATACGACTTTGGATTGGGAAAGCGGTCCTTGGAAGAGCCAGCGTCTTACGAAGACACCGGCTACTACCCATCCTACCCTGTAGAGTCGTACCCTAGTCAAGTTGGTCTCATGGATAAACGAGCATCCCCCAGCGGCATGTACTCCTTCGGTCTTGGCAAGAGGAACCGTCAATTTTCATTTGGACTAGGGAAAAGGCTGGAACAAGCATGGAGAGGAGTCGTGCAACCCTCCTCTTCCCTCTTCCCTTCGTACAGGTACGCTTAACCAACAAAAACTCTAATCAAAATATACAGACAAAGCTGTCAACAAAAAAATTTCCCCTCCATTTTAGTACTCCCTTTGCATCTCCCTAAGCAGTCCATGCAAACTTCCACCTTCCAGAATGAATATAAAAAAATTGGAGCTGTAAAACGCCACCAGATTGATCTTTTACAAGCATATGCCAGCTTTTTACCTTTCATCATTACGATTCATATTTCTCAACATTTTCCCTCTTTATTCTTTGGAGGGATAAAAGCGGAGGGAAAAAGGGGAGCGCGTAACCCCAGTATAATCATAGCGCCATGCTCACCCGATATAATCTGCAGAATTTACATAAATATTTATGGATGGATTTTGGCAAAAGAGACTAGAGCTCCCTCACATTTCAGCTACCCTCCTTCTGCCCATTTTACTTTCCCTCTCATTCCGTTTTATTGCTCTTCTTTATTGTGATGATAGTGGCCTTGCTTACACCAAAAACAGAGCCTTATTTTCTCTACCACCACTGCTCCTCCTGTCATAGCAGAACGGCTTTACGTGAATTGTTATTATTACGGCTGCATTTATGACAACAAAATGAATGTTTTATTTACCACCCAAAACAGAGTAGCTTTTCCTCTCCTTGTTGAAGCCAATCAGAATCAGGTCGGAGGAGACAAGAGAAAAAAAATCGTTTTCAGCATTTCCCTTTTTTTCTATGCTGGCATCAGAGTAGTAAAAATCTTGTAAAAAAATATTTCAGCCATATGTAAAAAATGAGAGGCTGTACACAAATGATGTTTTTTCTTCACAGATTTAAGTAACTCTTTCTCTCTCTTGCTCGCTTCTCTTTTCATGCGGCCTGTGCTACTCATATGAATTTTGATTGATTCCACAAGGGATTCCAAGTGTTTTTTGCGGGGGGAGAGAGAGAGGGAAAAAGTAAAAATAAAATTCATGGAATAAATCTCCCTTTCCTTGTGGTGACGGCAGACATATATTTTTTGTGGTTCGTGATGGTATCAGCCACATCCGAGTTGCGTGGGCTGGTGGGTGTGTGCGATTGACTAGAAATTGGTTGGAAAGCGGGAGCTAGATATGAGTGAAAGTAATAAAATGATCTTTATGTGGGCTATAAGAAAGAAAACACCTGTTTGAGTTTAGTGAAACACTGTGCACGGATTATTTATTGGCAAAGGAAGGATGCCATTATGACTTACGCCCGACACTGCTATTATAGTGGAGCGTGGCAAATATAAAAAAATAATAACGTGTTTGTTGAGTAAAACAGAGATAAAAAATTGCAAAAAAAAAATTTTACACAGCAATTGCTGCTATTCATCAGTTGATGGCCTTCAGGGTTTTGTTTTGTGGATTTTTTTAGACCAGAGCGAAGATCTAAAATCTATTCGTTTGGGTTGGGCAAGCGACAAAGTCCGGATTTCCAGGAAGATGACTACGAGTTGTCGGGAGTGCTTGGAGCAGCAGCTGGAAACTCTGCGGCCACCTCAGCAGACAAGAGAAGCCAGGCTCGTCAGTTTTCATTTGGGCTGGGGAAACGAGACACAGAGGGTTCTTCTGACCGTGCGAAAAGTACCTCATAAAAAGATATAAAAATGAAAATCTGGGCGAGGAGAAGAGATAAAAAAGGAACTACATAAAGTCGTTGTGCTGTCGTCGTTGTCACCGTCATCATCTCATGATCATCGAGTCGTCGTCGTTCCGTTTGTTGAACAGGCAGTGATATACTATTAAATTCTACTTTACTCCTACCACACCACCACCGCTACATATTTTTTTTTCTTCGACATTTCCTTTTTTTACTTTTCAGACAATGCTACTTACACACTCCCCACTTTCTCTGCTACAAGCTGGTGAGCACACATAGTTGCGGAGAAAATAACCTTGTACGATTTTTTTGTCTGTAGAAATAAAGAAAAAAATATAATGACAAATGAACAGAGTAGTATAAAAAAAAGAAGAAAAAATTGATATGAAAAAAGATTTTGAGCAGAGTACACTTCCCATTTTTTTGAAAGGGGATCGGAGTTGTCTTACGACATCGGCCCATTTCCGCATGTCATGAACAAATGCAATGGATACTCCAATCTCAACTCCCCACACTCCCCCTTTACCTCTCACAGTTTTGCTCCTCTCTTACAAAGCGAGATACAGCAGGAGGAAACACACTTATTTAGTTATTGTAAAAAAAACTTTCTCAAAATAAATTTTTCTTTCTTAGGGGAGGGGGCTACCCTGCAAAATAAAAAAAAATCTCTTAGTTTTTTGTACCTGCTGCTAATAAGATCATATTCTCGTTGGTGGAGAGATTTTCCCTCCAGCGTGCGCCACCCTTCCTCAACTCCTCGCACTTTATACTAACCTATTCACTCTACAATCTAAAAAAAAAGTTATAGAGTAGCACTGTTCTAATTGTAAATTGTAAAAAATGCATTATTAGTAATCTGCACGAATGACGTTTGTATTTGTACATAAACAGTAGGGAACACACAGGTATACATTTAGTGCTAAGATTTAGGCTACAAATATTATTATTTTATGGTAGGGCGTAGTGCAAATTTTAGCTAAGGTGTATAATTATACTAGAAGCACGGCGCTTCCTTTCTCTTTGTGCAAACTACACTGCTCTGTTCAAATAGCAAATGCACTAACTACATAACTGCTCCCTTCAATCCTCATCTTTAATGCAGTACCACTAATAAGTTTAACTATTTTCGGGAATTGTTGTCGACAAAACGGTGAAATAATAATAATAATAAAAATAATATTGTGTGTACACTCCTAAGCAACATTTTATTCTGTCTTGTTTTCTGCTAAAAAAAGAAAAGTGAAATTGAGATGTGCTGTCTATTTAGTATTGACATTGAGCGTCACAACCAAACCAGCTTCCTCTTCTTTACTGTAATTGTGGTCCTGTCAAGTACAAAGGACAGGGGCGTACCTTGTTATTTTTTTCTTCTGACATGACAAATCCAACAAAAAATAAGCAGACTGCTATTTGCACTAGCAAATTACCAGGCAGCAGTCAGATGCCACCAAAAAATAATATTTTTCTTTTTTTTCTTTCCCAGTCCCTAAATAAACTGCCAAAAATGACAAAAAAAACTTTTCATGTGTGGTATGTGTTGTTAAGCAGTACTCCGAATCTAACTCCTATTTCTAGTTATCTCTATTCCTGATAATAAATTTATGTATTACTCTCCTGTTTGCGTACCGCCAAATAAAAAACATCCTGGGAAAAATTCCACAAACTAAATTTTTAACATTGCACTCTCGTAATAACATTCTTTAACTAAAATATCCGCTAAGCGGCCAAGCCAAGTTACTAGACTCAAAAGTCTGAGTAGTAGATATAGCTGAAAATATATCAAATTTATCCAGGTATAATTAAAAACTGTTTTGTTGTAGCTTATTTTAGAGCTAGCTCTTTGCCCTGAATAAATCCAGTAATTGCCAATCCTTGGAAAATTAGCTTTAATTAAATTAGTTATTACGAGAAACATAAATATTTAAGAGAAACTCTCATGACGAGTTAATTTGTGTGCTTTGTATCTATACTTTGTCCATTCTCTGGTAGATGGCTCTTGTTTTAATGTAAAAATTGTTACAGTACAAAAAAAATGTTAAAAATTATTATTGGCATGATATGTGTTACCTGTGTACAGCAAATAAAGGGAGGTGAAGAAAAAAAACCATTTTTTTTGTTTTTGAAGGAGCCACTGTCGGCTCTGATTTTTGACGTAACGTAATTTCTAAGCTGCCTAGCATGTCTCTTATGTAGATCCTTGATTGATTAATTTTAGTGTAAGCAGGTAACTGAAAAACTAGGCTAAAAAAGTGCTAAGGCTAAGGTACTCTGACTGTCTTCTAAATTCAAAAAAATGATTCCTTTGTTGACGTGTTTGTGAGAGAAATGAGATACATATAAAACTGTTACTTGACTAAAATTTGAAAGCAACCCTAATAAATCTTCTCGTTTTCGTTTAGTTATTTTCTACAAAGTCGAAAACTGCACATATCCACGCACGCACTGGACACACTCTATTCATCTTTGACGCTTGATCTCCAACGTCTTCAAAACATCTGCTCGTCATTGCCATATTACTGATTTATTTTTAAAATGCAATCGGCGTGAAAATCAGTCATCATATTGCTATCCACCACATTTCATTCGCGTTTGCTGCTGCTATCACAGTGGGAGTCAGTGCAGGCGAAAATATTTTATGCAAAAAAATTTCTTGTAAATTTACGGGGCAAATTAAAAACTGAAAGTTTGCCAGTATCAAAGCTACTGTATTTCTGGAGTTTCGGAGAACTGGAGAACGCGGTCTGTGGATGGCAGCACAGTGTCCTCTATGGAGACTGAAGAGCAATATGCAGTGAGGAAAAGTGATGCGATCCGCAGCAAAAAAAA
>JAHZND010000595.1:0-15387 GCA_027744115.1 Acrocyrtus sp. NNG-2020 | reverse complement strand
CGTTATGTGAGGGGATCCGTGCATTGATATCCTTTTGATTATTTATTGTCCGTGTAGGGGCGAAAGTAGTGGGATGGGAAAAGTGGTGCCATCATCGATGAGTGAAAGCCCTCCGTGCAAGAAACTCAGGCTAGGCGATGCAAAGTCTGATGTTCACCTGCCGCTCCGAATTGATACTGACCGAGCTAGAAGTGTAAGGAAACGGAAATAATTTTACAGATTACAGTGCATTTAGTAGACTGTCTAACTGGGAGTTTTTACTACCAGCGGATTTTTTTTGCAGTGGTGCAGTGCGTGAAAATTAATTTTGAATTTATAATTTTTTGCAGGGTCCTGCATATAATCCTCAAGTTGAAGCAATTAGTCCAACGCTGCCGTCCGAACCACTCCGTGATGAATCCCCACTTCGATCTACAAAAGAGGATTTAATGCAGCAGCTGGCACGATTAGATAGGGAGATAGCAAAAACGGAAAGTCAAATAGCGAAACTGAAGAAAAAGAAAGTGGAGCTGGAGGAGGCGGCTACTCAGCCAGAACGAAATTTGGAGGAACCTGCTGGACCACCTGAATCAATGAATCGTTCCCTTCCGCATATCATCTACGCGGAAAATAGGAAAAAGGCACTAGAAGCTCATCAAATTTTGAGCAAATTGGGTCCCCCTGTGGACATACCACTCTACAATCAACCTTCCGACACTGTCCTATATCATGAGAACAAGATTAAGTACGCAAGTCTCAAGGCAAAGCTTCAAGAATATTTTAAAAACAAGGTGAAAGAAAAAGAGAAACGGGAAACTTATCTAACTACAACCTACGCAAAACTAAGTGCAGACTGGGCTCGTCGTCTAGAAAAGATCGAAAATAATACAAAGAAGAGAGCAAAGGATGCTAAAACAAGGGAAATATTTGAGAAAGTGAGGTACGTATAATTTATCTATTTTACCTAAGTTGACTAGTGGCTACTTCCACATTCACACTCATTAAAAACAGAGCATAGAAACATCCAATCATCCAAATAAACATTCACATTATCTACCCATAATTTTTCTAAAAAGACAATTTCAAAGACTCCAATCTGAGCTTCCATTATCGAAGTGATAATAATTTTACGATATCAAAGGATGGGTGCTGTGTTGCAAGCCATTCTGACCTTGATATTTGAGTAATGTGTACATCCTCTCTGAATTCATTATAAATATTATTTTTTTCTTTTCGGTCATACACCGTCTCAGATTTTATTCTTGGTATTTTACTAGGCACTAAATAAATGGTAATACGTACAATGCATCAATTCATATATTTTTAGGTAGTATATCCCCTAAAGCACTTAAATCCGCGAGCATAAAAAAAAGTAAGACAAAATTTATTATGATTGAATTTGAATTTGACGGTATCGTATTGTCATACAAATGTAGGAAGTGGTATAAAGTAGTATAGTATGCGTAACATTAACGTAGCCGTATGTTCATTCGTTTGCTGCCACCCACTTTATTGATAAATTACGGAGAAATTTGAGATATCTCACTCTCAAGTAGTCAATTGTCAATACCCTGATGGAAAAAGTTTTAGGCCATTTTCTACGCTGCGCAGAGCAATCATTTTGGTGTTTTGTTGCATTGCTAAGGTAAATACAGCACAACGAAAGTGGTGCCAATAACCGTGCAAATTTGCAACAATGGAAATATGACGAGCGATCAATACCCACTCACACCAAATCATACCTTGTACTTCCTGACATTCCACTTACTTCCTGAATTTCTGGAATAGCCATTTATCAAGCCAGTATGACCTCGATGAGCTTAGATTTGAAAGACAAGTGATGCGTTTGTTTTGTATTATTTAATCAGTTGATTAAATTACTCACCCGCCCATCCCGTCAATTTCTAATAATTGATTTTAGTCCAACATATTTTACAATATGTTACGGTTTTGTAGTAAACATTCAACGCTAGGCATAAATTAAATTCTTTATGGTCTATACTTTTCTCAGACAATTAGGACTAAAAATTACTCTTAAAATTGGGCAAAAGTTACTACGGCCGTATGTATTACCTACTTAAAAATTTGTAGCATCTCCACGTAACAGAAAATTACGTATACACCTATATCATCTGGGTATATCATCCGTATATGAATTTTCATTTTTATATATGTAGCTATATAGGTATATGTAGGTATATATGCACTCTTGCTTATAGTTAGCTAGTGCATGGCTGGCTGAGTAAGCGTAAGCTGAACTAACGGGAATTTTTTGCTCTGATATGACTCAGGAGAAAGCAGCAGAAACAGGAACCAGCAAAACAGGATTGTAGGTTATATTTTTTTTTGAATTGCCTACGTGTGTTAACTAATCGTGAGAATTGAAAATGAGAAAAATATGGATGCTCTATATGCGCGCGAAATTATTAAATGCATGATAATGTACATATAACTGTTCGCTACATGCATCTAATAAATTATTCTGATCTAATGAGAGGGATTCTGCTAGAACACATTATCTTCTCTATATATTGCTGACATAGTTTATAGTCCTTCGTCTGCTGAAGTGCAAAACCCGACTGCAGCGCGCTGCGGCGGAAATGCTTCCTTTTTGTAATTTCAATTCGCCCCTTAATCAGATGCCGTAATAAAGGAGGAGTGTGCCCTGTGGATATATATATTTTTTAAAAAAAGTGTTTACGTATTGTGACCTTTCCTTATTGCTAAACAGAAGACATGACATAAAGACAATGCAAGAAAAACTGTTAATAAATAAACTAGTTTTTTAGCCACATACTTGAAAGTTGAAACATATTTATACAAACAAATCCTGATTTTTGCCGTTCGAATATCGCTGAATGGGACGGATTTAATAAGCCAATTCATCATTTTGATTTAATTAACACCTCACTACTCACTTGACTGATAATTTTGAGAAAATATGCATATTAAAAGCAAAGTTAAATTATTTTTTAAAAAAATACTGTTACGATAATATTGACTGTTATCTGGTGGTTAGCAGGGTTGGCCTCTCCCATTTGAATAAAAAAGACTGAAAGAAATGATACGATATGGGTATATAGTAGAGGAGGAAAAGGAGCTATATCCATCATTATTATTATCACACTAAACATAAGACTTTAATTGTCTTTATTAATACAAATTTTGACCTTTGAAGGCAGCATGTTATCAAATTTGTGTATTTTCTTTCTACCTCCATACAGCTGCTACGGTTGCTTATATTTTTAACAGTTGTATATTATGCAGTTTACTTACTTTATATAGCAAAAACCCTTGAAAAGTAAATAATTGTGTGTTATTAACATGTCAGCCTACGGAGACATTGAACATTGAACTTTTTTTCTCTACTAGAAGAGAATGAAAGCGCAACTGAATGTATGATGAATTAGTAACGTAGCCATAACAGCAGTATAATGCTAAGCTGTAGCTGTCTAGCGCCTAGTAATAGAAAGATACCAAATTTTAGTAGTTGGGCAATAATATTCGCACCAGCATAGCAAGTAAGCGTAAGCGTTGGTCGTGCTGGCCTTTAACCGATGAAACGAGGTCATTCCGTATTCCAGTATTATTCATAACTTCACACTATCTCATGAACATCAATTGACACATTCGTAATAATTTCTATCCTTTTGGAAAAGCCCATGAACTCTGACAATTGTTACTTTTTTAATTTTAGTAGTAAATGCTCCGCTGCGCAGAACAAGGAGGGAGGAGGCGTCGCAGTGGCTGCGTTTAATTGTTTTTTTTTGAAAAGGGCAATACACAGAAAGAATTGTGTCGTATCTTTACTCATTCATCTGGTACTTGGTCGTTCACTCTCTGATTGTTCTTAGTAATTCTCGTTCCATTCGGATAATTTATACGAGATGAATATATAGCGAGCGCCATGCAGATATATATTTTTTTATGGATAAGCAGAGGTTACCTGCGGGCATTTTTAATTGTGTGTTTAATTTATTGGGCCCTAAATACTTTAACACTTGAATTTGATAGTTTTTTTTGGCATTCAGTAATAATGATTCAGCATGAAGTTGATGAATTAGTTGGTAGTATTTGTTTAAATTGCAGTATATCATATATGCGGAATATGTAGGAATGTACGTATTTTTGGAGTTGGGGTTTGGGAGTTGGCATAGTAAAATAAACAATTCATGCGCATACGTAACAGAAACAGACTGGAGTCGTGTGGATGCTATCATGAATCATACTGTTTAATCCTATAAGCAACTTTAAAGTGTGGAATATCTACTCGTATCGGTTTGAGCGCTGTATAAACAAGCTTTATTGGCTTATGCCGCAACTGGCGTTTGCGTGTTTAGTGTATTCCACGGAATTTCTTTCATTTTCAGCCATAGGAAAAATGTATGATGTATAAGCTACATGCTTGTATTATGATGACTTGACTAGAGGTTCATTTTTTGCGTACTAAATTATTAAATTATCGGTTCAAAATGATGGCTTACAGCTACGCATCTCTTGAAGCAATCAATCATTGTTTAGGCGTTGCGTTGTTGAAAGGCAACTGGCTCTTATCATTGTCGATTAAAGAAAATATGGATCTTTGTCAATTATTTAAATTGCCGGAGCTACTCCAGTGAAAAGTGGCAAATTCTTAAGCTAAAACGCTGTTTTCTGTTGGGTTGCAGGAAAAGTACCTTCAACATCCTAAGAACTTCAGTATGATAAAGTCCTACTTGGAAAGGAAAAGTGTGGCGGACTGTGTGCAGTACTACTATCTTAGTAAAAAGGCGCAAAACTACCGTCAACTGCTTCGAAAAAATAGGGCCAGAACAAGATCAACAAGAAATCAGCAGAATAGCGCAGCAAGTGGCAATTCCAATTCCAATACCGGTCAGGTTGGTGTAGGAGGGCTAGCGACAATCAAAACCGAGACCAATGGAGTAACTACTCGCGGACAGAAAGAGCAAGTGAAGAATGAGCAACAGCAGCAATCAAGTACACAGCAATCGACGACAAACTCAACTCCTGGGATTATTTCCAGCAACTCATCGGCTGCACCTTCGGCGCCGCCAACTTCAACTTCTAACATTGCTCCAAGTGCTATAACTGCTAACAATGGTAATGGAAGTAGTGCAAATAATGGAATTGCGGAAAGTACCAATGCCCCCACGGCTGGTACAAATGGCAGCGGGAGCACCGGTGCTAGTTCGGCTTCAACTAATCAAAATAACTTACAAGGAAATCCACCTAGCACAGGTGCAGCTGCTACAATGTCTACGTCCAGTCCTCCAGAAACCTCAATACTTAGCATGCCACCTACAGGACCAACAAGGTAAATAAATTATTTTATGCTCTCTGCATTCTCCTTATCATAGCCATATGCCTCATGTCAGTATGTTCCAGTAAGCCAATTGGCCACATACACATCAGAAGGGATCATCATATCATTTTTGCTCAGTTTTCTGTCATTTTTGTCCTGACAAGATTTATTTTTCTTGCTTTTAAGTTACATTTTAAATAACTGCTAAATGATGCCTGTTCTATATACTTATTTCAGCGAGTTTATTGGCAAATCGAAGGGAAAGCGGCAAGAGGGGAGCAAGGAGCTTACAGAAATGGATAGCACTGACGATGAGAATGAACCCTACACAGGTAACTGGCTCATCCATATTATTTTAATACTACGAATTAGCTGTATACCTATATAAGCTCATTCACAAATGATTGAGAAATTGAGAGTACTCACCTTTTGGAACTACTGACAAGATATAATTCACGCGAATTTTCATTTTTATCAATTGCTATAAATACCTTTATCATGTATTTGAGGTTTATTAACTGCAACTAGTCCAAAGCTCAGTTTTTATAACAAGAAATGTTCTAATTTCTCCGAATTATTTCTCGATATTGAATTGAAATTTAGATTTACAAGGAAATCTCGACAACTAATTTGAGACAATGATTTATGTCTTAGTGCCAATAGTGGTTTGAGAGCTGAGAGAGATACAGCTATTTTCAAGCTTTTAAAAAAGTGTCTTTTAATTTTTTGAAAATTTGAAAATAATAAAATTTTCTTTGAAAATTTGAAAAATTACATCTGTGCAATATGCGCTCACAAAGCCCTTTGTTTTTTCTAGGAGAAAAGGGAGTTCCGCATGCTTGTGTTGTGTGTAAAACTACGGTGGAATCGTATATGCACTCTCGTCCTCTGCTTCGAAATCAGTTTGTGCAATTTGGACTTAGCGAATCTGATTATCAGCATGGAGATAGAGTATGCAATAGCTGCCGGTGCAAGTCGGTTCGTCATAGGTACAAACCCAGTAAGCAGTGTCCAATTCCAACATGTCCAGCAAAGAAGGCACGGGTAAAAAGACTCCGCCCATTTCCAGCTATTTGGAAGGACTTAAGTGAAGAGAAGCGGGAAGCAATCATCGCCAAATATCAAATTCCTCCAACTGCAACGAAATGTTGTACTGCATGCTTTAATCGGATCAACCGTCGGCTTTCGCCAAATGCAAGTTTGGACACTCCAGATGATCCAGGGTCTGACACAACCCGATGGACAGACGAAGAAATAGACACTATGAAGCGAGCATTAGTGGAATTGGGAACTGACTGGCGACGGCTCTCAGAGAGGATCAATACCAAGTCGGACCTACAGTGTAGGAACTTTTATTTTAACTTTAGAAAGAAGTATGGTCTGGATGGATTAGTTCAGGAATATAAGAAAAGCAAAGGAAGTGGCGATGGGCCACCTACACTAACAGATGAGGAAGAGTCAGGCTCCACTACTTCAAGCTGCGATGAAACTGCAGCACACAGTGCACACGACCAGTCTCCACGGCATCACGACTCATCTAACAAAAACAAAGATGACTATGACTCTTCAGCGACTGTTTCTGCAGAAGAAGGTGGGGCTCCGGAGATTCCAACAGAAAAACCCAATTCACTCCAAGAATTGAAAATATTGCCAACCAATCCTGGAAATTCTTTGACGGTGACAGCAAGACCTGGACAACCTGGCTCATCTCATCCAGTGGTCCCACCGATTCAATCTAGAATTCAACCAAGTATACACCACCACGGACAGGAAAATGGTGGTCAGGCAGCTATTTCTTTGGTTAGTAGTCATCATAGTGGGTCACCCTCTCAACAACATCCGCAGATTCACATACATTCTGGTCACACTCCTGCTACTGTTACGATGGCTATGGGCCAAAGGTCCTCGCCCAATACGATGTCTGTTCAAGGATCAGTCTCTGTCCAACAGCAACATCAATCCTTTCACTCAACGCCAGTTATTTCTCATTGCTCTTCCCAACTGAATCATCATTCAGCAGGACCGATACAAGCACATCAAGGGCTACACGTTTCCTCTACACATGTTAATTTAGCTTCTTCGCACCACGCAAATCCCCATTCCTCTAGAGGAATGAGATATCCAAGTCCCGAGGGGCCTGATGCCCAAGAACCACCAATTTCAGTTCGCGTTGATGACCTTATGTCTGCTACAATAGAGAGACATCTGAGAAGAAATCCACCTGTGAGTACACCGGTCAATGCTGGCTCCGGACAACTGCATCCTGGACCAAGTGTGTCTCCTACATTGCAATCAATTCTGAAAAGTCAGCCACCGCCAACCACACATCATATGTTAAGTCAGATACCTCAATCGTTGTCACATGGATCAAGTCTCAACCCCCAAAATTTTAGCACGCAGGCCCCTTCTGGACCACCGCAAACCCAACAACAGCAGCTACCTCCGCAATCGATGCCACAGGGTATACCAGTATCGACCCACATTTCTGTTCAGGCGCCTAGCTCATCGCCTCACTTTCCTCCACATCATCATTCCATGGGATATGGTAGTGGGCATAAGGTAGATGTTCGGCAGCTTCCCCAAATAGCACACCACATGGTTCCACGAGAGGTTTCCATCGTTCAGCTTCCAGCCAGGGACGACTGTGGAACCCTTGACCTGAGTATGAAAAAGAGACCCGCGTCTCCTGGTAATATGTCACTGCCGCGACCATCCTCTAATGGCCCTCCTCCCGCACATCAGCCTTTGGATTTTGCGTCACGTGGGCCTCACCAACCAGACATGTATGGGTATCAACATCAACCAAAGTTTACGAGTGCTTCTATACAACGACATCCTCCAATGCAGAATCCCGCCTCAATGTCAAGGCAACCATCTTTGAATCCGCCTCCGCCAAAGCAAGCAAAAGTACCGCCTCCCCCAGCGCTGATAACAAAACCAGCGAGTTTGTCTCCAATGAAAGATGGCTCCATTACTCACGGAACTCCAATCCATTCTCTTGTAAGCCCACAACAGTTACCAACAAAATTTGAGACTGGGATCATTAGAACACCAGGCAAGGAAGGCTCTATAACGCAGGGAACGCCAAAGGGAGCCATGCCGACTTATGTAATGTATGAAAGGCCCCCGTCAGAATATTTCAAGAGGATGTCTCCAGCTGGCTCACCGTATGGTTACCATGCGTCCCCCTCATATTTTGGTGGACAGAGACCACCATCAACTGGTGCTGGAGGACAGAGGAGCCCACCCGTTCATCCTTCCCCACAAACCTCTCCATTCAGCAGTGATCAACATAATAGCTCACGGCAAATTATTATTAACGATTACTATACATCCCAGCAAATGCAGCAACCTGTACCAACGCAGCACCCTCCACAACCTGCACCTTCACCTTTGGGTCAACCACGAACTGTCATTGATGCTTCTCAAAAGAGGAACGTGGGCCAGTCTGTAGGTGCTCCAATATACATGCTTCCACACAGGCAAGAGGTTTCATATCGACAGAGTCCACCTCCGTCAAGTATTCCTACCACTCAACATAGACAAGGTGTTATTCAGCGAGCTAATACCAATCGTAAGTTCAATCAAACTCATATTATAAACCAACAAGCCTAAAATTGGAAATTCGAATGAAAATGTTCTTTTACATTTTCTGTGTTATAGGACCAATTATGAAGGATGAACATGGCGGAAGGTACCCTCAGCATGATGCATTTACATCATTGGTTGACGTGGCGTCCAGTGCACCAAGTTTGCCAGTGCCGAAGGAAGAGAATAGGAAAGTGTGTCTCCCTCGAGGTAAGACTCGTCTACAGAAAAGATATATTTTGTAGCTTTAATTATTAAATTAAAAGGGGAAATGTGTGTCTTATCAGTTGACATGGTTCGAGAAGGGTTGGGAAAATCCATGGTAGATATAGAAAGAAGTCGTGTAGGCCAGCCTCTATCGATGGCTCAGCCTAATCATCCACCTTCGCATGCCATGCCCCCTCAACACCAAACTGCTACTCCTCATATTTATCGACCAGGCGGGATGCCAGCAAATGTGCCCTCTACCGAATCAATGAGGTACGAGCAGCATTGTACTTAGTTATATACACTTTGTAGTTAGCGTCAGTACAAAATTTGTTGACTCATTGCATAATTCTAACTTCTTTTTTTCTAACAATTTTTAAAAAATGTCAATAATTCCTTGCTAATTTAGTAATTTATTATATACATAAATTGTAGAATACGAGCTAAACAAGAGGCTTACTCGGCACGAGATTCACAAGACTCAACACTTACGGCAGCTTCACTGATAGATGCTATCATAACTCACCAAATAAACCAGCCCTCTCCAAGCGATCGTCAATCCCCAGTCCCTACCAATAGGACTGGGGACAGGCTCTTTGCTTCGTTTCAAAGATCACCGTCAGCTAACTCCGTCCCAGGTGGTGGTCCTCCGCAACATCATGTCCAAAATCTGTCCATTCCAAATCAAATTCACGGACACGGTCATGGTCCATCTCCTAATGAGGAGAAAATGATGATGAATGATAGCCGGGCTATTAACCACAAATTATCATCAGGTATATAATTGATCGTTATAATAGACCGCTAAAAAGTATAAAACTTGAATATTTTTTACAAATAAAAAACGTTGGTAAATTATATGATATGCAGGTGGTGGAAATGGGCCTCCGTGGAATGAGCAAATCAATCTAATGGTTCAAAATGAATATCAACCGGGCAAAGTTGCAGTCATACCATCTTCAAGTCATTCGGGTGGATCAGGTGGGTTAAGTGGTGGAGGAATAGGGATGCTAGGTCCCGGGGGAGTTGCTCAAATGCAGCACATGCACGGCCATCAACAAGGAGCTATTCATTCCAATATTCAAAATTCGCATTCAGTGAAGAAGGCGCAGCCTCCAAATACTAATCAGTCAGACGAAGATGCTGCTCACTACAAAAGCTGGAAACTTCGTAAAGCATTGCAATTGGAGAAAGAACAGCAACAACAACAGGCGATGCATATGCAGCAGTCGCAATCCCACCCTGATGAACGAAGGATAATTAGGGTGCACACGGAAGAGCATGGGCAATCTTCAAGTAGGCCACCTTCCATGCCTAGCAGGATGAGTCCAGAATCTCATTTTCCACCGTAAGTATAAAAATCAAAGCATATACTTTCTATCTTTACATTTATTACATAATAAAAACGTTTGAGCGAAAAATACTAAAAGTAATAGAATGTTGTGATAAAAATTTGCAGTAGAGGAGACCGTGGGGAAATGTCTATGATGAAGTCCGGGCATGTCAGTAGTCAGCAGAATGTACCTAGCATGTCAGGTTTCGATAGGAGGGAGGGAATTTCTTTAGCCTATTTCAACAATTTAATTATGGAAAAGATGAGAAATGAAAACAGCGAAGACATGAAAGTTGAAGATGGTCACGGGAAACCTGAGTCTTCTATTCCGTCCTCACTGTCAAATAAAAATCTCATCGGGGGTTGCAACCCACATCCTCAAAATCATGCTGGAAACCCGCACTTAGGGGGCTTAGCTGGCCATCTTGCTGCTCAGTCAAGAAACAGGGATGACAACATTGGTAACTCGGATACTCATCGAGGAGGCGATTCTCATTCCCAGGTATTGCATAAGTTTAGTAATTCTTAGTACACTCCTGCTTTATAAAAACAACATTACCTCATGGAAAGCAAAGCTTATTACGCTATTATTACTAAATAATTTGTGTAATTTTAAAATGTTTGCAGATGGACAAGATGGATGACGAACCATCCAAAGGTGGAGACTCGGATAGTCCTGCATCTATGGTAATTGACGAATCTGTCGATATGAAGGACAGTGGATTTGGCAGCGTGAAATCACAATCAGGCCACAAGGAAAATACTATTGTTACTTCTCAGCCAAATTATGAACCTCTAACTGATGAAGAAAACTGAGACAAACTGATACATAAGTTATTACCAATCGTTTACGCTAAATTTTATTAGTATCATAATTTCTCGAAAAAAACACTTTTGTTGGGCTTGTTTTCCGACAATGTGAAAGTCTACAACTCAGTTTTACCGTAGCATAGCGTTAAACTTGCAACGCCGTTTCAATTTTCAACATCTGTACCAGAGGTTTGTAGGTACTTAGTCAGGACAAAAGGCTCATTACCGTATCACGACTTTAATCCAGTAAATTCACATTTTTGTTGCATCTTGAAACGTAGTTTCAATTTGCAAATTCACTGCTCTGGGAGCTGTCTTCCGGTAGGGTGGGAGTCGCGAGGAACCCTTTTAGTTTTACAGTAACCTAGAGTTAAACCTGTAAAGTTGTTTCAATGATCGACATCTGTACCAGAGGAGTCTTTTCAGCTGGCATTGAATCAGAAAAGTCGAATCTTATGTGCTCAAAATAAAAAAAATGCACGTTTAATTTGTCTTGCTTACTTCATTTTGTTCCTCCACTTAATTGTATTAAGTAAGCGAAATCACTGGTACAATAACAACACGATAATATTCTGAGAATGTCCTCGAATATTAAATTATAAAATGTCAGCTTCAGAATCACTTTCCAAACATTTATCCATTCAAAGCATCCTGAGGCGGGTCTTTTTTAGAGTTGCCGAGTTGTATAGTTGCTAAAACGCGTCTCTTTAATTTTTTATGCTAGTACGTAACATCGATCATTTCCAAGAATGAAGCTTAGAACGTCTGTGAAAGGTTCGCTTTGTAAGCACAAAGAGGGTATGAGGTGAAATGTGGGCAAAGTGTAGCCGCTCAGCAAAATATGCTGACTCTTTTGTCTTTATTAATTGAAATTTTGCGATGAGATGTGAATATGCATATATCATAGTAATTAGGTACGAATTGATTGTAATGATGTCATAATGGATAATAATAGTATCAAAAGTTATGGGTGTAAAAAAACTGTGCAGTTAGCACTTCTGATTAAACTACAATTATGCAGTTTGTGTAAGTTACAATCCTTCAGTATTTAGGAATAAAACAAGTGTGTGCAGTTAAATCATCGAAATTATAGAAACCATTGATTCTACCTTTAAAACTTGCATAACGAGTTCGTGTACATTTATTATAGTATTATGTAACCGATACAAAGGCGTGTATAGTAAACTACTGATAAAGCTACGAAGACATAATGTTAATCCATCAACAACGAAATCTAGGGTTAAAATAAATTTTGATTTTATAAAATGGAACTTTTGTACAGACTAGGTAGTCGCTGTATTACTCGCAATCTTATATGTTAACCTTGGCAGAAATAGGGTGTATTTATACTATGCTAAATGCTAACAACTAAGTTTTAACTACATAACATCGTTACTACAATTTTAAATGACTCAGAACGCATGGTTTCAGGCAATTAAATGATATTTCAAGTATGACGTAATACACGACTTTGCCTTTATTTAATAATGATGATATTTTAAACCAACAACATCAACATCCAGTTCCAAAACATCTGCGCAGTTTTAAAATAAAGATTTTTTATAATTGTATGTAAATATTTGCTAGTTTTTGTCTTAACATGGTAGATGTAGTGTAATAGTAGTTAGAGGAATTAGCTTAGGTACTGTACGTTTACTAGATATATTACACACTATTATAATTATATAAATATGATTCATTGTTGTGTCGTAAACTGATCGTTTGTAAAATGCTGCTTTGCACTAGATTTTAAAATAGTATCATCTGGATTTTAATGGATATTTACTTGAACCGTATTTTACCGTGCGGTACGAGCTCGAGCAGAGTATAATAATATCAGTTAGGTAACTGTAAAACCTATTTAGTTTAAGGAGTGACATCGTACCTTATCAACAATACATATTGTGTGTTATATTATATAGTTTATACTTAATGTTACAGATTGACTATATACATATATATTTCGCGATTGATTAGCAGTTATTGTTACTATAAACTTGACTATTAAAAAATCAACAAACTATACAGGATAACTAACACAGAAAAACAATATTCGCGAAATCCTTCGGTGTCGCATTATTCATTTCATATGCTACACCGTTCATCACCTCAATCATAAAGCATCTTACACTGAATTATTTCTTATAAGGAAGTATTGTCGATTTTAACAGCGCACAGCTCTCGCATGGGACTTTTAGCATCTTGCTCATACACAATAATGGGTAATACGGGACTCGGGAATCCTTTCTTGAAAAAAAATCTTTTTTCTCTACACTGGCTAAAAAAGTAAAAAGGCTACCAGGTCCAAATTTATTCGTCAAGTATACCTTTTGGTAGTTTAATTTGAAATAATTACCAGTTTGTCAATTCTGCATCATAATTCGGTCGTTTTATTGAAAATTTGAAGGATAAACAAGAGAAAAACCGTACCACAAAAATCCCATCCATACTAGGTAATATATGCTTGTGTTGTATAGGAGATCTTGAAGGTTACACATGGGCATTGTGAGATGAACGCAGGTCTCCGAATGCCGAGCAAAAACGCAGATACTCGGACCTCCAGCATACTTACAAATTAATAGTTATCATTGACTATGACGTGCGTGCCAAATTTTAGCTAAAATATTTATAGAATTATAAACTGATGAATCTGGTGCAAAGCAAAATGTTATAAAATTTTGAATTTTGATACTATTCCCCTGAACATCATTCAAAAAGGGAATTATGACCAGAGAAATCAGTTATTTAAATGTTAAATTCTTGACCTGGCAAAAATTAAAACCAGCACATTCGTATTTACCAATTATTGCTTTCTTTTAAAGTTATTCACACTATTTCATACTAGATCTCAGTAAAGGACAATAAATTGAAAGCAGCTTTGGTATAGCTAAAGTAAAAAATAAATTCGGTGGCTTGTCACTGCAATCACATAATATCGGCAAGGAGACTAATAAACTCTCATTTTCATAAAGTGTATAGATATTAGTCTGCGAAGCAACAATTATTTTAAGCTAATCAATCACCCAAAGAAGGGTTTACTTGTTCCGTTCGTGTTGCACTCTCATAGAAAAGGAGAAAAAACTATTACGTAATTAGTAATGTTGGTAAAAGGATAACGTTTGCTTGTGAAAATTATCCTCCAGAAAATGTAAAGAGCTAGTAAATGAGTCGCTGAAACACGTCTTCTTTCTTGTACTCTAGTGTCAACCGCTAATGATGGTGCTCACTCAAACAAAAATATTTTTCCATGGCCTTAGCTCAGATTACTGAGAGGAGGAGAGAGAAGAGAAGGAACCACTTGACAAGAAAGCTATTAGAAAAGTATCGTCTTCTTTGTATCACATGCGTTTAAGCATTTTACAGTTTACGCTATTTTCTCCCTGTGTCTATTTTCAGGGTTTCGGCATGTGAGCTTCTCGAAAACGTGTGGCGTGGAAGTCAAAGCTGTTTACATAAGCATCAGGAAACCGCTTTGTTCATTTTTCTTCCTGAATGTACATAGTTTTCTCAAAGTGGAAGATGGTGTCAAGTTATTAACAAAATATGTGTGCAGGAATGTGAGCCCTATCACTTTCTAATTAAGCTCATTAGCAAGACTCCCTCCTTCTGTTCTCCTTACGCCAAACTTTGTAGAAGTGTCAATAATCTGCTTCTCCTACACGTAAGCTTGCCCATCTGCTTATAGATTCCAGTCACTAGCTCGCACAAGGTATTTTAGAAGTGACCGATGATGCTGATGCTGATGCTGATGTATGCTTAGGCTATGATGATGCTCTTTTAAAAACCGAGCAAGAAGATGCCTAATTGACGGCACATAAGTATTCCTCGCAGATACATATAATTTATGGATATAGTTAGGGGAAGGGAAATTAGCAGGAGGAAATGAGTCAATGAGTTAAAGGTAACCAGAGGCTACGCTGCGCTGGTTAGAAATGGGTGTTTATGTACACTCTAAAAACTTGAAATACGAGCATCACAAAGAGCTAAACTATGAATTAGAAACAAAAATAAACCGAAAAAAATTTTTAGATAGAAACAGTCATACATTCAAAAGATGAGAATTCCTAGTGTAAGTTCAGACAGACTGGCGCTGGAATCACAGTGAAGCTATAGCACATGTACTTACTACCTAATTTAGTGTTTTTAAATTATCTGCAACTGCAAATCG
>JAHZND010000594.1:0-11080 GCA_027744115.1 Acrocyrtus sp. NNG-2020 | reverse complement strand
TATTGAGGAATAATTTAATTTGGCATAATATGAGAAATAGGTAAGCAATTAATCTCATAGCCTTACCATACCTATTACCTTCACAGTGCAGTGCTGTGTAAACCAAGCTAAGCAGAGGAGGCAAATTATGTCAAGACAGAAGGGATGCGGTTATCACCCTACACATTTTTATTGCATAATGCACACTTTTCTCACAGATGGACATGGTTCGACCATTGCCTATTTGTACGTTGTGATTATTAAGGCAATTATAATTTTTCGCCGCATTTTGCGCACAGTCCCTCTGTCTTCAGTTGTCGTTGAGTAATCTTTCATGTAGGCACTAATAACGTGACGGAACCGATTGCTTTTTGAGAGTATGCTTCAAAAAATGCACTTCACTTCTATGAAGTCCGGTGCTTAAATACAACTTGTTGCATCACATTCTTTTATTAAATTTTTTGGCGAAAGGTGAGGATGGGGATGATGGGTATCCAAAAGTGGATTTCACACAGGCGATTGTCAAAATTCTCTTATCCTCTTTGAACTGGGGCAATTTGCGTCTGCACTTTGAGCATTGCTAGCATTGATTTCCTTTGCATTTAAATTATGTCGAATAATGTGCCAAGTGACAGTTAACACACTACTTACAATTAATTAGGAAAAGGAAGTTGGCGTAAGCACGTTATATGACAAAATATGCCATAAAAACTGGTACTTACTAACTCACTTGTGTGATACATACTTTGGGCATAATCACTGTATCCCACAGTTGGTAAGGTCTAGAAACCTACATCATCATACAAAGTGTATAGGGTTGGTTAAGGGCTGTACGTGCAGAATGACATTTGGTGACATGATTGCATAAGATACTGCAAGTTATGGCGCTCCTCATATCAAGAGATTATAAAAACGACTGTAAACTAATCATGAGATGGAAGCACAAAAGATTATTGGAAAAGGACATGTAGGTATTGCATAAGATACTGCAAGTTATGGCGCTCCTCATATCAAGAGATTATAAAAACGACTGTAAACTAATCATGAGATGGAAGCACAAAAGATTATTGGAAAAGGCCATGTAGGAAGATCTAGGTACTGCAGCAGGGATACCACACAACCACTCTATAAATATTATTTGATTTTGATTGCTTTCTGGAAGTAGATATTATCAGACGATTTCAAATGGATGATAAAATGAAATGATTTATCCCACGGAATCTCATCGGGTTATTACTATCAAAGTAATTTATTGTGCAGTAGAGCCATTCAAATTCTTTTGTCTGTTTACTTTCCTGTGCACTGCTCCACATTCGTCGCGAGGTACATAGTCGAATGTCTCAATGAATCTCTGATGAGGTGCTGAAAATCAAGGCGGAAATTGGCTCATGTACCATTTAGCAACTTTGTAGGTTGATTTTCTCAATTCCAATGCTATAGTGGACGCGGATGACCAGTTTCCTGTAACAATAGGAAAGGTGATGAAAAATGGTGATAAATTCTTGGTGAGAAGTCAGCTTATTAGTTATTTAGCTAATTTTCAACCTGGAGAACTTGATTTAGGTACCTACTTGATTCATCTCGCATACCTAACCTAACCACATAGCCTTTCAGCAGCTGGGTTTTTCCAACCCCCATGAGAATGCATTCACAGCATATTTTGGACTTTGAATTTGTGAAGTTGCATGCATGTCGCATCTCAATGACGTATCGCCATGCATGCGGCTGAAAACACACGTGTAAGGCATAGTTTAACAGGGATGAAGAAAAATCACAATGACCGAATGAACAAAGTAACCTGGTAAATAGTACATGTTACGGTAAGAAAAAAAGTCAAAACACTTTTACTTTTCACGAAACCTTATAACCGGTATAATCCGATTACTGCTAGCACCTAAAAGGAAAATGGTCTATTTTGTGGACTCCGCCATCCCACAGTTGCCAACTTGGCGTTGGTACGTTAATTGCCTTATGTTAAAGCATTCAAGTGTTCTGCACAGAATATATTCAGCATGAGAATGGTTATGATTAAGGGTTTTGCACTCACACTATCACAATCTGTATTTCTACGAAGGGGAAGATTTTTTTTACACGATTGACTCTGTTCGTTTTATCATTTTTATTTCATCAGCAGATGTAGATGCCATATTGAATGAAAAAACTGGTTTTTACTGGTCGTCATCCTTTAAAATTTGAGAGCATAATATTACAATGTACGATCAGGTTGATAATGACTGTTATAACATTGGCAATATGTAAGGACCCACCTAATTTCAACCTTATTTCTGTATTATCAATCTAAATGTTCTTGCTGATGAGGAAGTTACAATACCTAATTTCAATTAGAATACGAATCACTCCAATTTTCTTGCTTCACCGGATAGATTGCCTTAATCAGAGTGCAGAATAAATCAGTTTCGAAATAAAGATGAGGTTTACGCAAGGCGTGGACAACAACGGAAAGTCGATCATCGACTCTGTCTGCCTTTAAATATTTCCATGTCATAAAACGTTTACATTTTACGAGGGATAATAGGTAAGTACTACAAAGCTACAAAAGCGGTCTCGAAATCAATTGAATCGGTATCGTGAGAATATTTTCTGATTTAGCGTAAAGCTTCCCGCAATGATGCTTCGCAGGCTTCTGGTAAACGCTTGCTCCACGTGCTCACTCGTCAGCACCACATTTTCATTCGCAGATACTATAAAAATAGGAATAGTGGGGTAGTAAATTCCCATCATCGCCTATTTAATAATCCCATGCTGAGGTATGTGGGGACTTTTTATCGTTTTACTATTGTGCAACCAATGGTATATGATGGTCAGAATTTCTTTGATGGTAAAAGCAGTAAAATTTTATCTTAAATTATAATTTCCTGTTTTTTGACATAATCCCACATTAAGCTCACACCTTTGACTTGACACATTATAGCGTTTTGGGTTATTTACCGATGATGGAAAGGATAGATTGTAGGAAGTAAGTCGAATGACTTTTATCGATACTGCAACAGCACGATATAAATGAATGAGGTAAAGATTAGACTCACATTAGTCTGAGGTTACGTCAGTCACCTGAGCTAGATCAAGTAATTTCATTATTATCACTAATTAAAGATTATTTTCTTTGCCCTAGGTTTCAAATGGGTGGGATGAAAATTTAGACGGTGTTCATTATTAATTTTATTTTTTTGTCTATTTAGAACTTATAATTAGTCGAAATTTTAACAGCTCTTTCTCAAATACTTCCTAATGTAAAAAAAAGTAATTATTTTCAGTTTAATTGTTGGTAGTGAGTGGGTAGATGTAGCTTTGACTCTAGGTAAATAAATGCTGAGATATGTATATTTATAAGTTAATTAACTTCTTGTATGAGTTTAGATTTAGATTTGATATTGCAACGCAATCACATTCACATACAAGAGACAAAGTAAAATGCTTCCACTCTGCACTGTTTTAATGCAATTTTGAGGTACAATGTGGATTCCTGTTAATTTCACGGGATTTCTTTGCATCGTAACTAAACTAGATTTACTGTGAGATATACTTAGGTAAAGCAAGCAGGAGCTGAATCAGAACAGTAGACATTATTACCATGTCCTGGTTATTGCCCACACACACCTGAGCCTGCAATTAGTATTGAGAATGCAGCTTTTAAAATTTTGCAATCAAACAATTTTCTTTAGTAGCATGAAGAATGTGTGTGTGTAAAAAAGGAGTAAAAAATGTGAGATTCATCTACACAAGCGCAATTTAGGAAATGCCGTTTAACAATGTGTGCGACCGTACAAAAAGTCTGCGTTTTCAATGTTAGCTTTTGATTGACCTAACCAAACATCGCACGACGGTGCATTTTGAAAATAAATTAAATGAAGTTCCATGTTCTTTGTTCTGGGAGTGCAGATGAAGGGAAAAAAGGAATTTCATTTTGCCTTATAAAAACGTCTTTAATCGCAAGGCCTGCCGCGTGTATACGTGACTAACGTTTTGGCGTAAAGTGTAGCTTTTAAAGTTTATTGGCACACGTCAAATGAACTGTGAGTTTCTTAACCAAAAAAAGTAAATTACTTTTGCGTGATATCGTCGTACCTTCCATTGTGCAGTTTCTACTTTATCATCACTTTTGTGATTTTTTCCCTACCTGCTAGTACCTATACAGGTACTTAAATACCCTTGATGACAGATATTGTTCACCCTTGCAAATGTCCGAACCACTTTTACTTTCTTCTTCAGTGTGCCGAATGAACAAATGAAAGTCGCCTCGCTGTTCGCACAACTTTCGACAGGTAGATTTTTTATAGTTTTGTCGAGCTAAACCCTATAGGCAATTCTCTGGAAACGTAATTTCAACTAGGCAGTGTGCTTGCATAAAAGATTTTTTTAAAAAGAATATAGCAATGGTGTAGGCCACTTATCCCAGTCAGTTTTTTAGTATGCATAATCACGGTTGACATCTCACAACAAATAAAAATAGCGTGGCTTGTGCACTACAGTAAATATAGATTATTTTTTTCGATTCACTTTCCTTCAAAAGGCTTTTAATATTCTAGAAACTGAAGTACTGCACCGAGCAAAGTTGCACGTACTATACCAACACATCTGCATAGGTAATTGCCAATTGCATTTGAGCAAACCATTCTAAAAATATAATCTTTCATTTAACATAAATTTTTAAAGGGGACTACGGACAGCAAAGATTTTTTGATATACAGCTGCTCATGCGTAATGGAGACTTTAGCAAGTAAGCTTTTTGCTCTACGTATAACAAGGCATTGCAAAAAAACGCAAGGAGGAGATCACGTATATGAGGCAAAGCAGTTTTCTGATTTTAACTGTTTGATAACGCTACACTGATGGGATGATGCTCTCGCGTCTCATTTCTTTTTTGAGATGCTATTGCAAACCATTCTAAAAATATAATCTTTCATTCAACATAAATTTTTAAAGGGGACTACGGACAGCAAAGATTTTTTGATATACAGCTGCTCATGCGTAATGAAGACTTTAGCAAGCTTTGCTCTACGTATAACAAGGCATCGCAAAAATAAAAAAAGGGTGAAAGAGAAAGATAGCAAACAGAGAGAGAGAGAAATACATAAAACGCAAGGAGGAGATCACGTATATGAGGCAAAGCAGTTTTCTGATTTTAACTGTTTGATAACGCTACACTGATGGGATGATGCTCTCGCGTCTCATTTCTTTTTTGAGATGCTATTTTTGCTGCTCCTTTTGTTATGATTACTGTTATTCAAAACTTTTTAGCAGCTAGAGCCACCACCTCCAAGATAGGTTGTGTTTGTACATCATCTTCACAATAATCATCATAATCACACTATAAAAAATGCTCATCGACACAAAAACACGCAAAACTCTTTTTTTATTGGCCGTTTTACTTGTCCCTTTCTTTTTAGTAGCTTTTATTGCACTGCATTCTCACAAACTGAAGTTTGTTTACTAGCTGTAGGTGGTTGCATATCGCAGTACTAATCCCTTTTTTTGCTATTACTGATGAATGAAATAAAAAATATAAGTTTTCTGCAGTTTGGCGAGCATCTCCATCTCCTCATTTCAGTTCATTCATCAGGATTCGTGCATGCACTTAAACATGCGTGGGTAATTCCCATGTCCAAATATAAAGCACTCGCATCATCATCCCCATCTTCTTTTATTCGTTTGGGGTAACTGACCACAAAAGCTTTAAAATTTCAGTCTCTTCTCCCCATCAGATCTTCCTGGGCTGTAATAATGAATGATGTCCCTTTGGCTTTCTTTATTGGCGGTGATGAGCATTCCTTGTACCCGTTTAGCTAGCAGGCAAGCACTCCGAAGTGTGTTAATATGAAGTAATAAAGATAGACTAATGCAAATACCTAGGTTAGTTTGTGGTTGACAATTACATTACAAATTTGGCACTTTTGCAAGTGACTGAATTTCAATTTTTGGCTCTGTCATCCTATAATAAAAACCGCTGGGAGCAGTTGTTAATTCCGATGAGGAAGACGATGCTCAGATGACTTCTTCTTCCCTTGTATGACTTCATTTCTCTGCATGCGAATAATCCCTTACAGGCAGAGAGAACAGGTAATAAAAACGGAGTGGAGAGTGAAAATTATTGTTCCACACAATCATAAATAGTGATTACGTCGTGCGGAATTAGAAATGCATAGCGCTCACCGTGCTCTACCTGTAGAAAAATAGTAACGACCGGGGGTTTTTCTCCTCGCGCATTGCGAAACGCAAGGTGCTACACGAGAATTGTGTAGTGCGCATAATGATAATCATAAAATAATTGCATAGCAGCTCTCATATAGGTAAGTACATGTGGGTGAGTACACGTAGCACATTTAGAATACAAGATGTGTCAATATCGGATGTAGCAATCAAAATCAACTTACACTTTTCTTTTCGAGGGAGCAGCAGGACGGGGTTGCAAAGTTGCAAATATATTGCAAAAAAACTATCAGATCCAATAGACAGGAACACGATTGCAGAAATTTTAAACGTGAATTAATCAATGACATTGGCAGACAATAAAAAGGATTTTTTGCAACATTACTTATTCATTGCGAATAATTAACCAGAAATAGAGAGAGAGAGAGAAAGGAGAATGAAAGGAACTAGTCCTCGTCATGTTTTTGAGTCTCCTTTTGTGCTAGCGTAATCTTATCTCGTTTGAATGAATTACACTGGTCTTTTTAATTTCCATCCGGCAGGACCTATTGTAACTACTTCAACTTCAAGTAACTATATAATAAAATATATGCTTAGCACGGGAGGTATCAATAAAATACACCACAAATACCAGCGTTGCTAGTAAATCAGGGGATATAAGAAAAAACTTAATAATGCGTACAAAAAGCATTTAGCTGGGCTAGCTTGGTACATCTAAAAATATAAAATTGAAATTATTTTGTGAGATAATTTGTATCGTGCTTGGTGGGTTGATTTAGATAGTAAAACGAGATTTTGATTGATGGAGCGAGCAAGCCCTCTTATAAAATAATTTCAGTTCCTTTACGTACTCGAAGGCAAATACTACAATAGAGTAATATGATCATAATGATGATTCTTGAATATAATAAATGCATATTATTTCATGCACTTTCAGATTTCCCTTTCGTTTAATAAAAGCGCAATGGCTATTATCACTGCTATATAACGTCTTTGTGAATACATTTTTGTAAAAAAAAATCACATGAGACTATTTGATTGGCTTAGATTGCATTGCGTGTAGTAGACAACTAAAAAAAATATTTGCAGTAGGCACGCTTAAGCATTGATTTACTCACTGCTGCAGTCCTAAAAATTTCACAGTCGTATAATAAGCCGGCCCACTAGTTTTACCCTCAAATTTCTGCTCATTATCTTTTTTATCTGCCAGCAGGTATACTGCAAATTTGTAAAGTCGCAATGGCAAGATTAAAGTCCCCTTACAGCTCAGCGACTATATATTTTCAGCTTTTTAACAATATAATTACAAGAAAGGAGAAACGATTATGCACACATTTTATTTAGGTATGTGTAGGGGTGTGAAATTCATGAAACAGGAGGAGCAGGAAGTCACAACAGTGTATGTCCCTACATGAATCCATTTTATGTATTGAACATGTGTACCTATTGTTCAAGCAAGTTTAAGGACAAGAAGTTTTCTTTGTAAATATATGAACTCATTCAAGGCACAGTGCAAAATGACTGCAATTGTAGGCTCACTTGTCATCACTTCACTATTATCTTTTGCAGACAAAAAAAACTCTCAGAAACGTTAAGTTCATAGGCCAGCCAACAACCTATACTACCTCAAATGCTCAATTATCCAATTTACTTTGGTTTCTTGTCTTTTTGTACAGCATTTCTTTATTATATGCCATACAGTTATACTTGCAATTTACTGTAGCATCTTTTTATATAAAAAATTATACTTAATGATTTTGGTGTAAGGAAGTTTAAGGCTCATCTTCTCGCTTCTTCTAGCTGACTATTTGTATTTGTACAACAAAAGTGCAACCAAACACGGTAGCTTTCACACCATTTGTGGTCAGCACTTAATGATCCCTTTTGGGATCATCAGGCAAGTGCGGAATGTAAAATAAAATATTTTTTTGCACTACCCCTATCAACCTCCTCTAGTAGCAAATGCTAGGCTACTAAAAAGGCTACTCATATCACATCAGCATCAACATGGTAGTATTTTTATCACAAGGGCGCCCAAAAAAAATCGTGAAGTGAATAAAAATTGGCATCGACGGACTTCATCAATCGATCAAATATTCATAATCGTTATCAGTCTTTTTTCCGGCTAATGTTAATGTTAATACAGTTACAATTTTATACTCCCTGCTAGTCTAATAATATGCATTTTAGGGATACAAATAATATCTCCGCATTTTACACGAAGGCTAGACCGTAGTATTGACGCAATTATTATAATGGATCGCTAAAATATGATAGTGTGTAGTTTAGCGAATAGAATTTTATGTTCCTAGATAAGTAACTTTTTAGGTGTCCACCTTCTACCTTCGTCGGCCGTCCTCATTGCTCCATTTAATAATTACAGGTTTATATGTAGAACCAGACAACTAACTTTTTTTTGCTACTTGATAGGCGAACGGGAAATGAAATGAATGATGATAAGGCTGATGATTATTATAATGTTTTTCATTGGTCTTTTTGGTACAGTTTTGTATCACCCTGTAATCTGCATACTGAACGACCCTGGACAAAACAAAACCTGAAAAAAAAATTGGAGAGATAAAAGGGTTTCTGCAGAGATCATCAACAATATCTCGATGACAAAGTGGGTATAGTATGAGGGTTGACTGTATTATTAGAAAGTTCTGTGCTTTGTCTAGATCGGCTAAAAATAATTTACAACCATGAAATACCAAGCAGCTCACTTCGTATTCATCTCAAATCACTGAAATGCATGTTAATGATGAGTTTCGCTATTGTCTTGCTCTTGTTACTGTCAGTCCTTAATTTAGATTGAGATGAAGTGATTGTCCTGTTCAGAGAGATATTGATGTTGTCACTACATCTCTCCTTAGCCTATCTTGTGAACACTTGCACCGGCTGCTGCTGCTGTTGCTGCTGCCGCTACACTACCTGTCATCCAAAATAGCCAAAATCCAAATTGCATATCAAGTTACTTCTCATAACAAGTGTTTTAGGTACGAAATACTACGAAACGAGAGTGCAGTGGGAGGAGGTATATCTGCAACATGCAAATTGTCACAGTTTCGCTCTGCATGAGCAAGTAAAATAATGAAAAATGCGAAAAGCCGAAGTTGAGTTTCGCTATTGTCTTGCTCTTGTTACTGTCAGTCCTTAATTTAGATTGAGATGAAGTGATTGTCCTGTTCAGAGAGATATTGATGTTGTCACTACATCTCTCCCTAGCCTATCTTGTGAACACTTGCACCGGTTGCTGCTGTTGCTGCCGCCGCTACACTACCTGTCATCCAAAATAGCCAAAATCCAAATTGCATATCAAGTTACTTCACATAACAAGTGTTTTAGGTACGAAACGAGAGTGCAGTGGGAGGAGGTATATCTGCAACATGCAAATTGTCACAGTTTCGCTCTGCATGAGCAAGTAAAATAATGAAAAATGCGAAAAGCCGAAGACATAATTGGTACATAAACGGACTCGCAGCGGACCTTTAATGACAGCCTGATGTTGACTTTGCATGACAATATTGTTAGGTATGTATTGTTTATATTTCTTTGGGATGCATCTATAAAGGTGATGGTGGGTGAAAAAGGTAGGATCGAGCCTTGGATGCATAATCCGATTCCTAATTTAATTCAATAGCTGTTGACACATTGCACACGTGAGGCTGCTAATGCTGAAGAAAATTGAATGTAAGTGTAACATTCATCTCAAGTTCACTATTGAAAATGTAAGTCAAGAATGGCTTCTCACTACTCCTAACTGGCAATTCAGTCACATATTTTAGCTGATAAAAGTGTCAAGTCTATAGAAAAATGCTAACGTAATCTAACCTTTTTTGTTACCGTCTGCGAAACGTCACTGTGCAGTGGCAGTTGAGATTTTTAGATCGCGAGCAGAGATTAAGAGTAGGTCATCAAAAGCTACGAAATTTTTGCTCCTGTCTTGTTATAAAAAGGTCATTATAATGCAAATTTGACATATCCAACAGCAAAACTGTAGTAGTAGGAATTGTGAAGAAAAATTGATTTTTGAGTTGAATTGGCCCAGCAATCTGATGCAAAAAATAGCCTGGCGCTTCGTCCCATTCATACTTCCACTATACCATTTAATTCCTTTCACACCAACCAATTTATTTGAAAGAATACGCTTGTCAGTTGACCTTCCATCCACTCGCGTAACGGCTACGGGCCTTTTTTTCCACAAAGGATTTTATCTAAATCTGGCTCCATTTGGATCGCTGATCAGTTAATAATAACAGAGTCGGAAATTTTTTGACAGGGTCAATTGAGCAATAAATATTTTTAGTAAAAAATGTAGACTAGTAAAAAAAGCATACATTCTCGTGGATTTAAGATGAATCACGATTTAAAAAGTGAAAGAGAACTTCATTGGAGTAGAAGGTCAAACAGAGACAATATAAAAGTTACTATTTACCTGTTCTAATTTAATTTGGTGTGTATGCATACATAAATATTCTGCTGGCTCCTAATTTCGTAATGTACACTTTAACGCAGATGTTTAAATTAAATAGCTTCATTTACCTCTCAAGGTCGCTCGGATTACATACATTCCTTGAAATAATAGACTGGCTCAAGGGGAGGGAGAAAATCTCTGGCAACTAGAGGAGGAGTGCAAACATAAAAACCATTTCAAAATATTTTTCAGACATCTTTCGAGGGAGTTTAGTGTTTGCAAAACAAATCAGAAAACTGGGCGGCATAACATACTTCGCATACTTGTACCGGTTCATCTTGTTTGTCTTGTCTGCCTCAATTAATTTCAACATGCGAGCGCCCAAAATGAATTAGTTTATCAGCAAATTAAAATTGCCAGTGTTATTGCCACTATAAAATCATTTTAATTTTGGGTCTTATCGCAATGACAAACTGTTCTACGATTTGAATTTACCATTTACGAAAAAATATATATTTC
>JAHZND010000593.1:9067-24177 GCA_027744115.1 Acrocyrtus sp. NNG-2020 | reverse complement strand
TTATTTTTGGCACTTTTCAAAAAAACTCACAACTTTCATTTACCAATCATAAATAATGGAAATGACACGCTGCACACTTTAGCGCAGAATTTATTATTAATTCTTTTTAAAAATCTTTTTAAAAGGGCTAGCACAATAAAAATGTTTTTAAAGCTCATTTGCACACTCAGATGGGGAGACGGAAAAAAATTAACGGGAAAACGCATGCATTCTTTTAAAAAATTTTTTGTATACGCGACAATCCATCAGAGTCACTCAGTTCCTGCTTAAAATGGACTAGCTAATCTAACGTTTACATGAATGTTAATGATACATCGCAAAACTCACAACTTTTTATCACTGTCCATGTCCAAACACTTCAAAAAATTATGTGTTTTTCCTGTCCAGTCCCCTTTACGACTTGCACATGTGAGAGGTGAGTGTATGATTATGGCAGTTTTTAAATGGCACCAAAATAACCAAATTAAAAAACGGACCCCATAAAAAATATGCACCTTCACCAGCACCCAAAAACTATCCAACTGACTACTGCAACTCTTCTACGAGTGTCAACGCGGATGTTTTTCTTCACAGCATAAGTTTGGGCTTACAAGATGTAGGATCCCCAACATTCAAAAATACGTATGAATTGGTCAGCCCAGCACAGTCAATAAATGAGTCAGCAGCACAGAGAGCGTCGTCAATCTCGTCTGAGTGAACTGCACTCACACAACGCGACCATAAGAGCAGTGTGAAATGAACAAAGGACGAAACGAGCAGGAGCTGCACAGCTCACAATTCACTCAGGTAAGATAAAAAATAGCCATTCACGACAACATAAGTAAAAGGGAGAAAAATAGTTTTGATCTTTTTTTATAAGAAGATGGACATCCGTTACTTTTAGAGTATTTACTGAAAAACCCCAAAAAAGTGATTTAGTGACCACTACACGGCGCATCAAAAAAACGTAACCAAACCACACACAAACTCCCCTTCCTCTCTTCTTTTTTAGTTGTACCCACTTTTTTTGCGTAATTCTCTTATTTTTAGTAAAAAAGTTTTTTTTTTCACGAAATGAACTGATCCATAAATGCCAAAAGATGAAGGGACTACATTTAAATGAGTGGCTCACTTGCTCAAACTCCAATTCCACATTTTATTTCCTTTTTTAGCCACAAAAGAGAAGGACCAAACTCGAGTGATTCTTTTGTGAAAATAGTCATAATGAAGATTTTGAATTCCACCTCGTGATCCTCTTTTTTCTGCTTCATCCCACACGTAAAAAAAATTATGTACCTACACGTATGCAACTCTCCTATAAAAATATATTCACTTCACGACAAAAGCGTCAGAAAAAAAAGACGAGCAGAGTTCAGCTCAGGTTGGATTTTTTGGATTTTCGATGGAGCTTTTTTAACTGTGGAGGATGATGATCAGAGGACGGCGACGACGACGGGGATACTACTAATGATGTTGGATGCTGCGATTTTTCGTATTTGCAATCATGACGATGATGACCTATGTTTTCCTACAATGTGTGGATACAGCTTCTCCAACAAAAACTTTTTTGATGCAGTCCTCCCAAATAGCTGCTGCTTGTGGAGGTTGATGATGAGAGGACGGCGACGACGACGGGGATACTACTAATGATGTTGGATGCTGCGATTTTTCGTATTTGCAATCATGACGATGATGACCTATGTTTTCCTACAATGTGTGGATTCAGCTTCTCCAACAAAAACTTTTTTGATGCAGTCCTCCCAAATAGCTGCTGCTGATTGTTCGATTGTTTGCGAGTGCCTACACACTCACAAAAAGGCTGAGAGCAGCCGAGAAGAACTCAGATAAACAGGCTGTAAAATGCAGGGCTGCATTTTGCCTCGACTTTTTCAACGAACTAACAACACTATTAATGTAGGTACCTAATAAACCTGCGCAAAAATATTCATCAGTCAGCATTGCCATCAGCCCATCATCATCTTCTCTGGCTCTCCGTCATTGTTAGCGAGTCAAGTGTTTTTGAGTACGGTTAAGATCACACAAAAGCTACGAAAGATGATGAGCCTTTTTCCTTCTTGTCTTCGGTAGACAGAAGATATTTAGGCAGGAGAGTGCTCTCAGTGCTCTCTCTCTAGTCTAGTCGCATTTTGCAAACTCCCATATAAAAAAATATTGTATAAGCAAAATAATAAAGCGCCTATTGACTCTTTCGCTTTGGTATGGTATAATATAGTGGCGAAGATCGGAGTGCTCTAACAAGCAAGAAAAAGGAGCCTTTTTTAGCTGCATGACTGGCCAAATTACATTTTAGCCTCTCTATTCATCCACACTAATAAATATGTAGTGATACGCTCGTCATACACCCTTCATATTTGCAAAATGTTTCCACTTTTTCAGTTTTTATTGAATGAATGGACTGATGAGAGGAATCCTGCTACTTTACTTGGCCCTCGTCACCATCATCAGCATCATCATCATCATCGGCGTGCCCCATCAGATCAGATTAGAGTTACTGTTGTACGTAGCGATACCGAATGGAATGCTCTCATACCTTCGTGCCATTATTACCATCATACCTTGCAAAACCACTACCAGTAGTGGTGGTGATGATGCTGATGCTGAAGCTTGATATAGAAAAAGTAATTTTTTAAAATGCCTTTTTATTACGGAACGACCAGCTGAAGAGCCATGTGAACGGAGAGAGATAAAAAAAATCTGAAAATGAATCAGGTGGGCGAAGACGATATTCTCTTTAAAATCACGCAACATGTTTGTTTTTTATCTGAGATCGTTGGAAGAATGTATTATTGCATTAGCTTCAATAAAAAATGCAGTAGTTGAAGTAAAGCAGAAGTGTGACATGGTGTGGCCACTTTATGGTTGGCAGATGGATGCAATCTGCAAATTTTTTTTGTATTTGTAGTGGTAATTGATGATGAGCGGCCATGTGGCCTTGTTGCGAAACGCCTCCTTAACTTGACTCAAGAAAAAAAGGAACATTAGAGGGAGTAAGTTAAATGAGGATGACTGCGTGAATACCTGCTTAAACAATAGGAGCACACGACATGACAATAATACAGCTTGTCGTTATTATTGTTACAGTAATTGCAATCGTTTTTGTTGGATTTATGAATGTTGAAATTTGAAATCGAAAATAAAAAAAGAGTTTCGAGATGGTACCGAACAAGGGAGTATATCTGACAAAGAACAAAAGGAAAGAAAAAAAATCTTAGATGATTGGAGACGATATGATGACAATGATTATTGTGCTGATAAGCATAATTTCGGTTGCGAAATGGTTTAAGTGAAATTAAAAATTTAAACTTTATTGTACTCTTATTTGGATGCGTGTCGTTTTGCACAATTCAAGTCGGCAGGGAAAGAAGTAGGTTTTTGTTTAAAGGATTGCTACTTAATAATGGAATGAGTGGGGCATACAAGTAATTCTTTCAAAATTCTTTAATTAGCAAAGCGACCTTTTCCTGTAAAGTGGAGCTATGCTATGAGCGAGAGCCGCAGCTGTGCTTTTACACATACCTACATACGCCAGCAAATAAGTAGGTACTGGTACTTGTGCTAAAGTACCTACCTCAAATTAGCTCGCTCGGTCTTCTGGATGACAACGAATAAATATCCAAAATGCAAAAGTACTAGCAGAATTTTGCTTACCTGATTGTTGTTGGCAAAAAAGACACAATCCAGTTTTCTAGTCCTTTGCTAATTTATAGACAGTATTTCTTAGTTCTCAGCAACGTTCCCAGTTTTCACCAAACAGCTCAGTTAGTTACAGTTGAAGAGGTGAATTACCTATGATTGAGTAAAACGTCAATAGTTTTTCTTTTAAAAATTTAGTAACTAACATAGAAATAGATAAGTAGATCTTTAATATTTTCTCCGGTAAGATAGTGTCAAAGTCGAATTATTACTCTAGATTAATTATTCCAGACGGACCAGACGTTACATAAACTTTACTTACTACATACAGCGTACTTCTTGCACTACAACAGACCAATTACAAGTATCCATTATTCTAACTAGTAGTGAGAATCATTAGGGGACCAGTTACTAATAAAATTACGTAACTAGCGCTGAATCATCGACCGGGTGCACCTAAGCCAAAGAAGAGTGACTCATTCTACTGCTATCTCCAACTCTTGTCCATTTTTCTAAGCTTTGGAACGGCTGTCATTTTTCGTACAGGAATTTAAAAAATAAATACACTTTAAAGAGGCACATGTTGTGATAAAATTTCTGTATAAAATGCGAATTGCTTCTTTTAATATGTAATTGCTAATTGGACTTAAGGATATTGGACACGGCTCTAAAAAAGATTTCAAAAGGTACTTTGAGAAACCTACAGAAAGTAAGCTTTGGTGGCCTTCCACCTATTCTACCAGCATTTTTTATTAACTTAGCCTGGCAAAAAATGAGCATCCTCGGGAAATAAGTCCATGAACGTAATCGTTTGATCATGATGCCAGAGCAAACTATTACCAATCCCTTAGTCCTTCCAGGAAAGGTTCTCCCAGTACAAAGGAAGGAATGCGGCCTGGCAACTTTGTGAAAGCATCTCTTTTTGAAATCTACATTCTAAAGATTCTTCTAAAAAAATTTGCGATTTTTAATCCCCTTTCTATTCAAAGTCCAACAGTGCAAGCCAACTTTAAAAAGACGCTGAAAGGACGAGAGCACTCCCCTGCTAAAAAGATGCTTTCAGGTAGGACCTTGAATTCTACGCATACTTTGTAGCCAAAAGGACTGACTAACAAAGTGATGTAATTTGCACATCAAAAAGCCTCACTTCACGAAAAATATATTTTGTTTACATGCGCCACGTCAAAAAGCATTTAATAAAGTTTAACATGACATGACAATGTTCCCTAATAAAAAAATCCAGTCCGTGCAATTTCCACACTGTACAGGAGGCATTTTTTTTACCTTACTGTTGCTCATGCCGATGACTAATCTGCCTAATTGGTCATGTTCATGTATAGGTGAAAACTGAGCTATCTGCCAAGAAAAAAATTTTATTCAGAGGTGGAGGAAAATACGCCATCATATCATGCTCTGCTCTCCACTGGCGCTCCATCATCCTCATCAAGGTCACCTCTCCTCACTTAATTTTTCTTTGCTTGTTCCTTCTCCTCTGGGCTCCTCATCATTCCTTTATGTCGCTTTTAACCTCCCTCTTGTGATTCCTCCTCAGCTTACAATCCACAGAATAAAAAAAGGATTTTTTTGCAAATTTCTTAAAGATCTCAATGTTAGATCATGAAATGGAAGCAATAAATATATATTTTTTAACATTCCATGAAGCCCCTCCACAAAATCTCGGCTTCACGCTGCGTTTACGCTTCACAATAGGGAAAAAGCATTTTCACGCTGCAGTGCATTTTTTTGGTAATCACTATCCCTATCAGTTTCAGTTTCCAACCTGTATTAAAGCTCAAGCTTTTACACCTGGATTTTCAAAAAAGAAATCTTTTTTTCCTCGCTGATGAGCCCTAGCCAAAAAAGGAATTGGCTATAGTGACTAGTGACCATTCACCAGCATCATTACTAATTCTAAAACTCCCATGTAAAAAACTCCCCACAACTGACCAAGCTTGTAAAACATCGTTTCATCAATCATCATCATAATCAGAGATAAAAAAAGTCTGCGTCTTACATTTTGCAAATTTCCAAAAAGAAAAAAATAATCCTGCTCTGGCTCTTCTCACAATACGATTTCCAGTTTGATTGGATCAAATTAAACATTCGTTTTTATTTAGCATGAACAATTGGGCATGGCGCAGAACAATTGTGGATGAGCATGCTCCTCGAATAAATATATTTTTAGCTGTCAATTCTATCTATTTATTATTGTCTGGGATATTGTCGTCATGCTTGGATGGTCGCGACAGAGAAGAAGATGCCGCACCACAAGCAACAACCAACAACCGCCCCAAAAAAGTTTACCTACCTACCTGCGTTTTTCTCTACTACTGGTTAGCCTCTATATGGGAAATTACTCATACCTTTTCTTATCTTCTTGGATGAATCACGCCGTCACTGCCTTAATCATCTCATCATCATAATAAATGTGCAGTTTATGCTGATTCGCCAGTGCCGTTGCCGTTTGGGTCGGAGCTATAGCACTAAAGCAGCTATAGCCTCTCTAGAAAAGATGTTGGCAGTGCACAGCTTGTATATATTTTTGGAGGTGCCTAGCCAAACAATGGCAGGAATGTTTCCGCATGAATTAGAAAAATGTTTATTACGACTGTACTAACGTTGTTAGTCTTATTAGTGGCTGTAGTGTGGTTGTTCGCTGTCCATTTTGGAGCTCTGTGCCCGCCTAAAATCTCACTAATTCAATGTTTGAGTTATGTTCTGCTCTCTGTCGTAAAAAAATGATGTGTTCATCTTCTTTTTTTCCATCCCAAATAGGATTCCTTCGAGCCATAATAATTTATCGCTTTTTCTCTCCTCTCCACTATTACTCCCAGCCAACAAGGTGTGAACTCTTTTGCTGTCAATCAGTGCTACAATTTCCATCCCTGTGCAAAAAAAGTGTGTGTCTATTTGGAGATGGAATATTTTTTTGAAAAAAGGGGAGTACTAAAAACGCTCTCCCTCTAGAAAAAAACGATGATGGGATGATAGTAATAAAATGCGTAGGCTGTTTTAGTCAAAGCGGAATAATAATTGTGCTTTCTTGTTTGGCAATTTTTTTTTCGCTTTGCTTGTTCGATTCGTTAATTGAGCAGGAAAAAAAGAGTACAGTGGATATATTTATCTTTTAGATTTCTAGACCACTTTGTATTTACGGTGACCTTAAAAGGAATAATTGACAAGATTGCGGGCTGGCTTAAAATCTAATCACTGTAATTTTCATGGATTCAGAACGGCTCTCATAATACGCGACAAATAATTATTATGCAATTTAGCTAGTTATTTTGCATTCTTGGAATTTTAAGCTTGGGCTTGAAAGAAAAAAATTGCGCTTGGTTGACTTTACTGATGGGTAGGACAGTAGCCAGTATCATTTTAATGCATTTTATGTGATTAAATTCCCCATCATAACCTCGAATGTTGACCTGTTATTATGGAAAAAAACTGGCTTACCTTGCTAGCCAATCTTCTCACCTCTAATTCCACCTAAACACACCAGAACTGGTACAGGGAAGTTTTATGCACTGACTTATGTAGCATCAATTTGTACGCAAATTACAAATCATACAGTACGGAATAGTATAAATTGCACAGGATAATTGCAGCCTCGTAAAAAACCCGGCTTTGGATTATTAGGCAGTGCATCTTTTAGGCAATGATGATAGAGCACCGACTGACACTGACAGACACGGCTTTCACAGTCACAGTACACAACACGCTAATTGCCTTTTTTTCTTTATTTAAAAAAATCAGAATTTCACAGGCATTTTTCTACATTTAAAAAAGCGCCATTCTCTGTGTCGAGTAATATAAAGTCCAACCAGTTTTAAGACGGAACACAAAAAACATATTGGATTACAAATTGTGTGTAATTTTAAACGAAAACTTTTTTTTAATGAAGATGCGTTTCAGCATTATTTAAAAAAAAGTTTTTAGTTTCACATCATTTTCTTCTGAGAAGGACTAAGGAACCCTTGGACCAAATTAAAAAGGCCGAGTTAGGAGACAGCCGTCATGCAAAAACCAAATCTATTCATTTCACATTTAGCAAAAGGAAAGTTTTTTAAACTGTAGAAAAATAAATGACGTGATAAGGCCAAATCAGAATAAATTACCTATTTCAACTTTGTTTTTAGAGGGAAAGCCATTTATTATTTTGACTGAAATATTCAAATACATAAAAATCCCGTAAAATCCACTCAAACAAAGAGACATCATCGCAAAATGTGCCACCTGCGAACACCTCGCATGAATAATTGCAGATAGAAGAATAACTAGTTTTTTTAATCTTGACTACACGCTACCGACCGACTTTATATATTCCAAAAATTGTTTTTTTGTTTGTATATATCGCTACCCTCATACGAGTCACAATGTCAATAATAAAACAGAAAAACAATAAAAACAATAACTGCTCATTGTTGACGCACATTAAGACATGACTGATGGCGAGTTCTAATAATGAGCTCCGGTTTGCGAAAAGAGTATTTTTAATGGAATATACAGATATGATTAATTATTAATATATTTGTTTAGACAAATCTCCCACAGCTAGGATCTCAGTAAGAGCACAGAACTACAGTAGTTTGGTAGTTACTCATACAACTGTCAAGGCATTTCAGCCAGTTTGCCCGCAGAACAACGCAGCAGGTTTTCCTTTTGTTTTTTTGCATATTTTCTTATTCTTTGAACTGCACACAAAAACTGGATCCTTTTTTTTAAAAAATGTTAGTAATTGAGTGCCCACAAAACTCACAATGTTAAGTGTCTTCTACTAATTAAAAATAATTTTTATTAGGAGAAACTCCCATCAGTTAACTAGAAAAAACACAAAAAAGATTCATAGACGCACTTCAGCAAACAAAAAAATATATTTATTTGCAGGCAGTTTTCTCTATTTTAGAGGAAGAGATTTTTTCCCTGCCTTCACACCAGATCAAGTTCAGGCTGACGTATGAAAATGAATAGTTTCATAGTATTTAGGCTGCGGCCACTGTTTGCACCTGATTCACACCTGTCCTCATATTTTCTTCTTCTTTGAACTGCACACAAAAACTGGATCCTTTTTTTTTAAAAAATGTTAGTAATTGAGTGCCCACAAAACTCACAATGTTAAGTGTCTTCTACTAATTAAAAATAATTTTTATTAGGAGAAACTCCCATCAGTTAACTACAAAAACACAAAAAAGATTCATAGACGCACTTCAGCAAACAAAAAATATATTTATTTGCAGCAGTTTTCTCTATTTCAGAGGAAGAGATTTTTTCTCTGCCTTCACACCAGATCAAGTTCAGGCTGACGTATGAAAATGAATAGTTTCATAGTATTTAGGCTGCGGCCACTGTTTGCACCTGATTCACACCTGTCCCCACAACCAACAACGCTCTTTTTTCTCAGATGAATGCCACTGCCACGCTCAACTCTATGTAGAACTGAAGAATGTATTTAACTAGAAAACTGAAAAAAACACAAGAGCTGCATGGTTCACATTTCATCACAATAACTCATCAGCTATGAATGAGAGTAATCCACTCGGAAAAATTCATTTTGCCCTTTTTGATAAAAAAATACAATTTTTGTTATTTAGGCTGCGGCCACTGTTTGCACCTGATTCACACCTGTCCCCACAACCAACAACGCTCTTTTTTCTCAGATGAATGCCACTGCCACGCTCAACTCTGTAGAACTGTAGAATATGTATTTAAGTAGAAAAGAGAAAAAAAAACACAAGAGCTGCATTGTTCACATTTCATCACAATAACTCATCAGCTATGAATGAGAGTAATCCACTCGGAAAAATTCATTTTGCCCTTTTTGATAAAAAAACAATTTTTGCTCCCTTTTAAACTTGTTAGCTAAGCCTGCCTATATGAAAATGAAAAGGGGAGCAGTACAATAATCCAGGAAATAAAAAATTATGGCAACAAGCCTCACTTCACCACAAGTCCACTCTCTGATAAGCTGCCTCAAAGTAAAATGAGCTCAAGTAATCACCACCAAACCTAAAGACTCAAGGATATTAATAAATAATTCACTCAACTCCTGATCGCTCCATGTATGCATGTGATTAGTTCGGTAGAGTAATCACACAGAACTTGCACGAGAGAGCCTACCAAACTGCGAAAAATTTACATACATGATGAGGCAGCCAAACTAAAGGTCAGTGCTTTTTTATTATTTATAATTCCAATTTATAATAGGTGCGCTTATTATGAATGGGCATGGAAAAACGAAAGAGAAAAATCGTAAATCCTTTATAATAAAGTACAGTGGCAATCTCCAATAATTTAGCCTTTTGAACTCTATTATCCCAACAAACGTATCTCTCTCTTGCATGTGCACTGTGCTCTGCCCCTGTCAATAACGCAGAAAAAAAATCTCTTTTTAATTTTTTTTTTCATTGAGATTCAATCACAGACAAAAACAGTTGGGTTTTGGCCTGCCCACCCACAAGAATTCCAAAAGAGTAAAAAAATATTTTTGCTAAAAACAATGCAATGGCATATAAAAGTGGACTCATATTACAAGCGCAATTAAAATTGCTGGAGGGTGTTTATTATCCTCGCTGATACTGATACGGACACTGATAGCAAACCAGCAACCTTTGATGATGCTATTGTTGCGCTCTGCTCATCGGCAGCTTCGCCTATTAGCCATTCTGCTTGAATTTTTTTTGCGGTAGAGGAGGATTTACTTTCGATTCTAATATATCATCCACTAGCACAAATATTTTTTTGTTTACTTAATGCCCAGATTAAAATCAGGAGTGCAATTTACTCGCAAAAATGCCTAAAACTGTTATCTTCTGAGCGAAGTTCACAAATAACAATGTTGACGTGAGTGGATAGTGACGTGTACGGAGATCCATTTTTTTCAAAAAAAAAATATAATGCCAGTATATAATGTACAATCTACGAAAATATAGGAACCGTCACTGGTTAATTTGGTATTCAAAAAATTATAATATTTTTAGGGCTCGAATGAGATTTTTCAATAGGGAAGAGAATCCCATTCAGCCAGAGTGTAGATCTCAACTGAGAGATAAAAATGCACTTGCCATTTTTTCAGTTGCGTGTGTCTGTGTATTTTTTAAAAAATGCGATATGGAATGGAATGTGTGTAAAATGTAAAATGATAACTTTTTTTAGATTAGTAGAATGAAAAATAATTTACTTAGGGTATTTTTTTTACCTAAAACTGTGCTACTCAACTTCCCTGTTTTCTGCTACAGATAGCTGTGAGAAATGAATATTTTTTGGCAGGAGGAGTTTTTGAGCAGGACCAGTACTCAAAACGACCAGAGTTTTATTGGCGAAGTCGAAGCGTGAGTGATGTGGTGATGGGAGCGATATGGAATATTACATTTTTTCCCTTTCTGTTTCGCAAGCTGACTTGCATTTTAAAAGTGGTATTTAGTATTTTTAAACTGCGGCTTAAACCAAATCTAAATTCCAGAAGAGGACCTGTTTCGCATAGATTCAGTTTGGCATATGGCAAAAAAACCTGACTTGACTGTAGCATATCTATATCAGCCCGTAATATGCTTTTTTAGGTATGGTGCTCTCTCTCTTAAAAAATTTTTATTTTATGGAGCTGCTGTAGGTATGCCAGGAACACAGCTATTCCTCATTATCCATCCACATCATCTTCTCTGAATGAAAAATTTTTTAAAACGACTTTTTAAAAATGGGCTTTATATGTAGATGTGGACATAAAAACGTTTAGCTAGACAAAAGGGATAAAAAAGAGGGATTTTAACTACACAAACAGAAAACTGCTTCGTTTTTATTATGGATATATATTTTGCATATTCGCTTGTGTTGCAGTTTTGTCTGCTTTAATAGCTATTTGTGTTATGACTATATATGCGTCATGAGTTTGCCCTAAGTTGATAAATGATGATAAAAATGTAGTAAAAAAAATTTAACCCAGTCATATCACCATTTTCATGTTTGCTTTCAAAGTGAAGCTATTCTTTTATGCGTATGGAATAAAAAAAACTTTATTTTTACTTACATGGACATTTCCCTGACGCAAATCACGTTTTGGTCTTGTAGAAGCGTATCCAGTTTTAAAAGCTAGTCAACTAGTCAGAAATTTTTTTTATGTTTCTTCATTACAATAGAAGACATTAGCACAAGAGCTCAAATGACTTGCAATAAAATAGGTGAAACTTAAATGGAATCACAAATTGCCAATTAGAACTGAAAAGTTTGGTTTTTTGTTAAGAGGCACATCTGGAATTTATACGTAATTTTATACGCGTGAATGTTGTAATTGCATCCGTACGCAGTTCACTATTAGCTCATAGGGAAATGCGACACATTTTCAGTTTAAAGGCACCTCTACAACCATATTCCATAGCGCAGCGTCCTCCAAAAATATGCGTTGGGTGTAATAATAGCCGTCATCAATATCAAATTACAATTAAGTGCAAAAACTGGAGTGTAATTGATGATGGCGAAGGAGGAGACAAAAGATGAGACGGGCGGTGAGTGAAATATTTTTTAAGGTACCTTGTAGCAGCGTACCTTGAACGTTAATGCTTCAAGTGACAGATTTACTACTGAATATATTACGTTTAAAGTGTTGTATCAGACTGAACTAGAGTTATTTAAAAAATTGGAAGTGCCATACTAGGCGCCTGCTCAAATTGAAGGAGCTCGCAAAGTAGTCTAACTGTCTTTCTGAGTAGTTAAATTTGCAAGCTGGGGTCGTTAAGTTGCAGCTTGCAGTAACAGGATGCATTTTGCGGAATAAATTAAAAGTAAATTCTTGAATTTTGTGTTATTGTCTTTGACAGATTACTACTCGCAAGTCAGCTCAAAGCTCACTACACATTCCTTCAGCCAAGGATAAGTTATTCGTAAAATGCAAAAGTTTATTGTAAAATGGCTGACTAATACAGCATGCTTGTTGGTTGCTAGTATTCTTTTTTCCACGAAACACGGAAGAGAGCGATTAAGATAGTTTAATCTTTAAGCAACGTGTAATAGTATGTGCTATCTGAGGAGTATAGAATGCGATAATTGCCTGTCAGGCATTTTGTCTTTTTTTATCCCTCGCAGGAAATAAATTGAGTCTCCTACTGTTTCAAGTAAATGCACACTTGAATGGAATCGTTTAATTGCTAATAATATCACGACCATCCAGTAAGAACTGGACATAATCAAAAAATGAATTTCTAAATGAGAAAAAAAATTCCTCTCACCAGCTCAGTCAGCGCCTGTCCTTGCGCGGAAGTCAATGTGAGCTATGCCACTGAAAATTTCAATGCTATTTCAAGATAGACTAGGCTTAATAACCCAATACGTTTCCCTTTTAAAATTAATCCACTACTGTAATTTTGTATATAGAGCTAAAATGTATTTCCAATGGCTGAAATCAGACTGAGAACGGAGCACAACTGAAAATGACAAAATAACACGGCACGTTAGACATCAGCTCCGCTTCTTGTCACCATCCCCCCACTCTCATGTCAGCTCAGATTGTAGTTTATCATCACGAAGTAAATTATACTCATTACGATGGTCAAACTCCACTTTTCTTGGCATCTGAATTTTTCTCACCTACACCTACATTCGACCATTGTCCATTCGTCCACAAACTCGCCTCCATTTTTTTCGTAGTGTTCCTGTCTACTTATCTCTCATTACAGCACAATTTCGCACCTGCCCTGCCACAACCCAAACCGCATGGTAATATGAGGAATTCTACTTTTGCAAGGTCTGTTGGCACACATACCATTACTTTATTAAGCGGTAAGATCTGCAATCATGAAAAACCTAGTGCAAGGTGCAACCTATCATCAGCATCCATTTTCAAGTGTAGCAAACAGCAATTCGAATTCAATTATAGACTCTAATATACTCTGGCGCAAGCATACACGCACCAGCCACAGTCGTACGAGACATGATATATGTCTTCGTACCTACGGCAAGGTGACCTACTCGCACTCAATCAGTGTCATTTTGCAAACTCCTCTCCGATTACGAATATTTACGAAAGTGTGACGGAGTCGCATCCAAAGTGGGCGCTTATGGAAAGTGCCAATTTTATACCTATATCAGTTCGCACGACATTTATCTGTAAAATGCCCCGCTCATTAGCAAAAAAATAAATATTCCATGACTTTTGTTTTCGTGCTGCATTATTATTAAAATTAAAATCGATTTATTATTGTCTTCTTTTTACTCAACTCATATATTTGTTGCCATTATCAGGTGGCCGATCTCCCATTTTCCTAAACTACATAAAAGCGCGTAATGACATGGGAAGATCCCTTTGTTTACGCGTGACTGAGAATCATGCGTAGTTTTAGTTTCGCATTTTTCACTCGCACCACTTCACAGTTTTCTTTATTGATTCGTCGCATCATTAAAAGGCATGACGGCTTTTATTTGAGCAAGAAAGGTCTCTTCTTTTTAACAAGATTCCCTTAATAAGATAATAAAAAGTAAATGCTCTGTCAAAAGCCAGCGATTTTGAGATGAAGTTCATTGTTAAAATGCTGATTCCACAGGTAATTTTAATAATGTGAATTTAATGCGAGCCTCAGCCAATTTGCCTATTCATTATACCCCGCTTACAGCCCATTTGCTGTATAACATTCGTCTAAAAGGAAAATCAGAAATAAAATTTTTTTATGTTGCAAGATTTTGACTGACAGTTAAGAGAATTAAAGACGGATTTTTTTCCACGAGGAGGATGCCTTATCAACCGTCATGATCCGTTCAGTAGGACAAAATTTACAACTAAAAGTGAGCTGCAGTGAAGGTGGTTGTTCTTTGTCTTGTAAACTATTCCAATTCATTGTTTTACAAGAAATACAACAAAAACCGTGAGAACAAATATTTAACTGAGCAAAGACGTGTACTATGCTGATAGCGGCTTCTATTCACCTACGCGCAGCTATGAATGAACGGACAAAAAATGTTAGACTTGAAGTGTGGAAAAAATCCGCTTGAATTTTGAACAGAGAGCGTCTTCATATTACTTTCAATTGTCTTTTTTGTGATCTTGTCATACGCATAAATATGCAAAACAACAATGTTCAGTGACACTTCTAAAATAATCACACGATCCTGAACTTTAAAGAGAAAAAAAATTGTGGTGACGGGTTACGATGCATTTTTTTTCCTTTGCGAGTGCATCTTTTTAATGCTAAATTAGAGCTATTGGAAGATTCCCATGTTGTGCATGCTAATAATGGGTTTGTGAATTGAGTGCCTTAATTCACGTGAATTTTTGTACTTCACGATAAGGATCACTTCTCTGCTGATGTGTAATCTTGATAACAATTATTTCTATTGTGCCTACACACAATGCACACGCATATATATATTTGTTTAACTGCTGTTTGGGCAAACAGTAAATTATACTGCTTCATTTTGCAATATGGGAACATGGAATTTGTTTTTTGGTGGCTTGTGGAGGTCACAAGCATAAAAAATATGGTAGTATTTATTTAGTTTTT
>JAHZND010000592.1:0-13337 GCA_027744115.1 Acrocyrtus sp. NNG-2020 | reverse complement strand
ATTCCCGAATTAAGTGATCAGAAGTTTAGTGAAACAGGTATACGTAAAAAGTTGTTGCAATTTCCCTCTGTTTGCTGCAATACTCCACCATCATCATCATCAATATCTTCCACATGATGCCGTTGGCACCGACCATGACAGATCTTCCAAAAATCGCTCACAAACCAAAAATTGGCTTCTCCATCGATTCCATTGTTGGAGATGGAGAGCCGAGGGACAGATCTCAGAGACCATTGTCAGTAGAAACGTCTCCGAATTCCCCCACCCTGATGAACCCAACTTTACCAGAGAAAAGTAAAACTTCGGTGTTCAGAGAATTTTCCTCGGAGACATCATCCTCTCTCAGTTATTTACAAAAGCATAATCAGTTCCTTCACCATCATCTGCTCAACACCGAGAGTGGCAACAAGAAAGAGAGCATGAGCCCACCAATCCCGATGCTACTCCCTAATCATCATCCCCTTCACCAGCCCCGCCTTCCGCTGGCACATCATCTATCGTCACCTCCTCCAGGGAGCAATCGCTCACCCGCAAACTACAGTCCCGGAAGAGTTTCTCCCGCCGATAACACTAATACCAGTATTACTAGCAGGGGTAATGGCAAGGAGGGGTGCAGTAATGCTTCCTCAAGAAGCTCCAGCCCCGGTGAAAGTCCAAAGGACGTTCCCGCAAGTCCTCACGAAATTCACCGCCCCTTGGTCTCAGTGTCTCAAGGATCCCCCAGAAGTATTCCTGGAAATTGCCCCCCATCACACCTTCCCATGGGAACTCATGCACTCCCCCAGTTTGCAGGATACCCAGGAATGTTAAACTTTGCTGCAATGGCAGCCGCTGCAGCAGCACAAAATCATCATCCGACTCCGCATCCCGGGATCCCCCCAGCCTGGCTTCCTTCGGGTCATTCAGTAGTTCCACATCATCCACCAGGTGGCGCCACCGCACACCCGCTCTTTCCGTGGTTATTAACGCGCCAATCGAGATTTTTTCCTCCACGTTTTGGACCAGGTAATGTACAAACCATAATGCAAAGTCATGAAGTTCCAAAATGATTAACATCACGCTTAGCATGTCTCATCCATCATATGCGTCCAGATTTATCTAGGGACAGGGCTCATGAAAAAATTAGTTGCGAACCATCAACTCCAAATAATCTATCAAGTAACAGGCAATCTCAGCCTTAATAACTGCTTGTCGAACTGAGTGAGACTTGCCTTTTGATATTATTCTTGGAAAAGCCTAGCTGTTGTTGCTGTATAGCTTTTCCCCATTTCACAAGACTTTTTTTATTCTGGTAAACGTGAATCACGCGTGTGATTTTAAATGAATTCGAGAGCTGTGGCTGCTTTCGTGTTTATAGACGTTCATCATGTTTCAAATTGAATATGATACTATTGAAGATTGAAATAATGTATTCATGTCCGCATGTAATATAGCCTATATAATTACGGATAATTATGGAAGAGAATGATTAGTGAAAAAGCTGAAAAGTAACTGTCAGAATCACCCACAAAAACACGACTGTCAGTACAGGTCTTCTTGTTAGGAATGATTGATCAGACTAATTGCAAGATTAGGTAGTCATAATATGCCGCACGTTAATTAATATCCAAAGCAATAAGAAATGAATAGATTTTGCAGTAATGACTAAATCCTTTTATTATCTCTAATTTGCATGACGAATAATATAATTGAATTTCCTCAAAACCGCTTTTTCTTAATTTTTTAGTTCAGGGATACACACATGCAGAAATGAAAACTTAAAAACTCGTCTTTTTTTACTCTTAGGTCAAAGTGTGGTTTCAGAATAGAAGAACGAAGCACAAAAGGGTTGAAAGTGAGGATGATCCAGTGAAACGTTGTGATGGAAGCAGGGGAAATGGAAGTAGCTCCAGCTCCGACCATCCGGGCGGTTTATCCGCGGACTCTTCAACTTCTAACAGGAATTACGAGATGAGCGATGAAGAGGACCTAATCATGGATGATGAGTACTCAGATGAAGATGGAAATCCAGAAATGGAGCGCCACAGTAGTAGTACTAGTATGCATCATCACCTTCACAAATCCTACTCCTAAGGCATTTGCAAATGACAGTAAATCTCCTCTAAAACTAATTTAAATATGTTTCTAGCTGTAAAAATTAGAAGTAAAAGCATAGAGTGGTTAACTAGTAGCTATATGTATTTTTAAAAAATAAATACATTATGTTCTCTATCGACTTGTTTCAAAGTTACGGATTCAAAGCGTAATTTATTATGATAAACTACATGAGCAGAAATAAAAGCGTCATTAAGTTGATCGTAATTAGTTTGACGAACCCTACCAGATTTGTCTACTGACTGATTATTTGCACCTAACAATTACACTAACGATTTCATACCATTGCATTCACACATTGAAATAACTCATGAATAAAACGTGCCATAAAAGTACCTTGCTTTTAGCTATAATGTGATCATCTACATTCTGCATAGCGTATTTGATGAAACTTGATTTAACAAGTAAAACATGCAACACATCATGAGATGACTTGAAAAGGGCTCCCGACGCACAAAACGGAAAACGCTGTATCATTGTCAACAAAAAGGCTACAGATCCCAAAAAATAGAAGATGCAATCAGTAAAGAATATTTTATCTCCATATTTGAAACATTTTATGAGTGCCTTCAAAAAATATATTTAGCTAAAGTTAATAACCTCTGCTAATCGAAATTTGAGTGGGTATTATCACTGTAATTACTTTTTTTTAGAAAGCTGCTTATTTTGTAGAAAAATAGTAGAGCTAGGAAGATTTTTTTTATTTCCACTTCTAGTTGACAGAAAATGCGTAATAAATTCAGAACATGGATGTTTTTGTGATACATAATGACCACTTTTATCCCTTACCAAGTTAGATTACGTCTCCCCATTATGTAATTCTCCAACCATAACAATTCGTCTAAACACTCTGCAGTTAAATTACTTGAAGGAGCTCCTACTTTCATTTCTTTCCCATTTTGTCTGTATGCACGAGCACTTATGACTTTTTTATGACAATTAACGAGCACATTTTCCCCCTTTTGTTATTATCATAACTGCCTTCAGTTTTTTGTGGGTAAATTCTGTACCCTGTTACCGTGCNCTTATGACTTTTTTATGACAATTAACGAGCACATTTTCCCCCTTTTGTTATTATCATAACTGCCTTCAGTTTTTTGTGGGTAAATTCTGTACCCTGTTACCGTGCTGAGATGGGCTAAATAGGGAGTCCCAATTGGAAGTTAATTTCACTCGTTAATAAAACAAGCAACGAGAAAAAACTGAAGTTCTCAGTTTACCGTACATAGGTGTGAAACTCGGATAATGAGAAAGTCTTTAAATAGTATGAGGCTGCTATTAGCGTACCTTTTTAGAAGATATGAATCCAAAATTAACTACTGCTGTACCGGCACTTTAATTATCATATATGATGTAACAACGCCAAAGACTGACTTGGTTAATAGCTGGATGCTTCTCACATTCTTGGAACCTTCAAACTTCATGCACATAGCAGGGCGCTATTTTTTCTTTAATAATGACTGTGAAAACACGTTAAATATGAGTCAAGCAGTACTCCAGCAAGCAAAAAATGGGAAAGCGTGTTAAAAACTTGAAAAATGATGACAAGGGTGGAAAAGAAGGGTAAAATATAGTAACAAGCCAACAATGCAGCATTCTTCCCCAAAAAATGAAGCTCCGAGAATATTTATACAGTTTAAGCATAATATGTACAATTCTTAAGTCTAATAACAATATTTCATTTTCGAGGAGAAACAAAGAGCAGTTAGGAGGTAAGCGGTTGAATTGGTTGAATGGAAGAAAAGGTAACACATTTTTTTAAACCAACCCTCATCATCAAACTCATATTTTGGGGAGAGAACGATGATGAAAAAGAAAGGTCTTCAGTGTACCGTCCCAAAGTGAGAGAAATTGATATTAGACCAAACAAAATTGTTCCTGCCTGCCCATTCTCATAAGTCAGGCCATAAAATACACAGACACCAGAGTGGAAGTGGAGTGCAGTTTGTCTTGTACTGGAAAATGAGTACCAATGTCTTCAAGAAAATGAAGCTCATTTTCCCTTCATCATTACCATCCCTGAAAAAAAAGAGGCTCTCCTTTATTTGAGAAAGATCACATAATATGATGATGAGAGGTCACAGGTCAGACCCAGAATATTCAACACTTTCCACCTTCTTTCCTTTGCGTTCTTCTTACCTAGGCTATTTTTCATTTCACTATCTACCTTCTAAATCTCTCACCTCACATCAAGATCTACCAAAAAATCATGGCCTGAGTAAGCTTACAACAGATTCCATGTGCTTCTATCATATTAGCTTGTTAACGCTTAAACCACGTAAAGCTTGAATTTAGCCTGATACCGAGTGCAACAAGCAAGGTAATAACGAATCGTGTACAAACTTCTAATACGAAAATTAAATTACCAACTTTTAAAAAAATTGAACCATATGATATCTACCCACATTGTATGGGCCTTTCATGCACTGCTCTGTGTGAATTGGTCTTTATCCACAAAAAGTATTAAACGCACTAACCTTCATTATGACTAGCAAAACAATGAATTTTTGATAATCTTCTGTATGGAAATCAGCGTTACGTTACGTGTGAAGAGAAAAGAACTAAAATAATTGGCAACATAATAATGCAATTGTTACGCTATCCAGACTCTTCCCATGTTTTCACAATGTACCATTCCGAATGCATTCATACGATAGCAATACACTACCCAAGTTATGTATAAGGATATCGTGATCGTTAAAGGATAGTTGTAACGTGGTGGTGAGCTCACCCTATATATACTAATAAAAAGTTATAACTCATTACACCCTCCAGCTTGGCTAGCTGTCCAGTTTTCAATTTCCATTTTTCCCTATTTACCTCTCTAGCATGTTTTCATTGCTCGAGAAGGTGTAAACTCCTTATCTCAATTGTTATAGATGGCAAGTGGCATGGGTAACCTCAGTTTAGTTAGTTGAATTTCATTAAGATGAAAAACCGTATTCATGGTATAAGCCATATTTCAAGTATTTGACAAGAAATAAAACCGAAATAAAGTGCACAGCGCATTTTCATACTTTTTAGGCAACAGCTCTCACAGTGCTCACTCGCACATAGGAGAATACACTTTTTTTTTATATCTGCTCAACTATCTCCAAGATTCATTAAAGCTTATACATCCATATTCAGATTTTCCAACCGATTTCAACACAACCCTTTGAAAAGAGTCACTGGCTGGGAAGAAAAAGAGTGAAGTAGTCGAGAGTGCAATTTATTCAAACAATTTATTTTCTCGTATTTTCTTCACCCCATTTCTCCGTTTCTTTTCCATTTGTTATATGGAGGAGAGCCTCCGCTGCTCACTTACTTTATGGTTGCTCACTCACTCGCTCATCCATCCACCTTCTTGTGGTGTAAAGCTGTGCTGTGTTGTATGGGTCTTTGGGTATAGCGGATTGTCTATAGATATACATATGCCGAGATTTGTTAGAAGCACTTGCTAGGCTAGAGGAGGCGAGGGTTGGAGTGAGGATTGCTGCGATGTGGTTGCAGCTTTTTTTGGGTGCGAATTTTATGACTTGTTCCATAATGTCTAGAGTGTGTAAAAAAGTGTTGCTAGAGACAGGTTTTCTGATCATCTCTTTTCTCTCTGTTCGCTATTCACACAAACACGGAGAGCGGCTACAAGGGTGGTGGAAATAGGATAGAAGCCAATAAGTAAAATATACCTTGAATAATAAGAAGCTATACATAAGTTATTGAGTGTAGCTAAACAGATCTATAGATAATGTTCTTTATCGCTTTCAGCGGAGGAATCCAACTTCATATAGATTGTTTTTTGGTTGATTTGAATTTCAAAATGAGGAGGAAATACATTTTCCTTGCGTTTCTTCTATTGCCTTTTCGATTATTTTACAGCTGACTTGTAAAAATGAATAAAATATCTTGAAGGAGAGAGAAGAAAGAAGGATAAAACGAATTTCTTTTTTCGATTTGTAGGGAAATGTTAAGTTTTTTTAGTGGAAAGTCTTAAAAAGTTTTTTTCCCTTATTCGTGTGGGATGTACTGCGTACTATATGTGTGTGCTCATCAAATAATGTTTGGATTTGGACTGTATTATTGTAGCTATTCACATAAACATAAATAACTGACAAGTTGAAATATTTGAAAGGAAAAGGATATGTAGGCATGAGCATATGAAGTAATTTTTTATTTTGCTCAGTCTCCTCGCTGCCTGCCTCTGCCAGCTCCCAGCTCACATAAAATTACACACTCGGGAGCATTCACATTCTTGACTTAACTTGGTTGACTTAAATTTTGGACCGTCTTCTTAAATTACTTGCGCGGAAGCTGAAGCCACATTGACTCACGTAATGCTTGGAACACAATTGCTTTGTATGAAAGTGAGAAAAAGGTGTAGGACGGCTACCCTTTTTGTATTTTATTCCATTTTTTACCTTCCATTTTTATTATTATGATTATGGTGGCTGACTTCATGTTAGCTAAGCTAGTCACTCATACTGTCAAACAACTCACTTGAAAATTGGGAAAAAATAAAAAAATAAAGAGTGCCACCCAAAAAGAGGAGACGGAAAATGAAATGCCTCAAATAAAAATGTTGGTTTTTACACGTGATTGAATTTGAAAAGAACAAATTACGAAAAACCTTGACACGTGAGATTCAAAGATGTATTTCCGAAATTACTTTTCTCAGTCTTTTACTTAAGTTGCTGTTTTAGGTTTTCTGACTTTCATTGTGATCTTGAACACGGAAATTTAAATAAATTAAAGTCTTTGGTGGGATCTTGAAACTTAAACACATGCTTATGCTTACAATATAATAATACAATTCAGCACTCTCTCTACGCTATGAAGGCGGTAGGAACTTCCGGAGGACTTTATGCAGAGGTAGATGTTACCTATTAAGACTGCATTTCGAAATATGTATCAATGATTGCTGACTTTTTTTTGTATTTTGCACCGGTTGCCGGAAAAAAATTCATATCTTGGATTTAATGGTATTAGTAACTAGCTATTTAGCAGCAGCGATTATATTCAACCTCCTTTAGACAAGTGGATTTTATAGCTTTTAAAATTACAGCTTTCAAAGTTATTGAACAATAAGTGCCAGAGAGCACTGTAATTATACCTCGTATATTTCCTATTTAATAAGATAAAAGTACGATCCCTTGTTTCCAGTCCCTTCCCTTCTAGAAATGTTCAGTTCAGTACCAAGAAACGGAGCAAAATCATTTCACCCTATCCGATAATAAAATGGTGCTACGCAAGCCGGTAACAATAAAATGAAATGATTTGAAATGAAATGAACTTTTAAAAGTTTCTTGATTTTCCAGGCAAAGTTTCTACGCTTGCATCAATCATTATGCAAATGTATAAAACTGAAGAATTCAATTTGGTTTGCTAAAATTTACATCTTTAAAAAGTTTCTTGATTTTCCAGGCAAAGTTTCTACGCTTGCATCAATCATTATGCAAATGTATAAAACTGAAGAATTCAATTTGGTTTGCTAAAATTTACATTTTTATTTGCATAAAGCATTTGGCGTTTTCGCGGTGTTTATATTTTAGTGTGGTTAAAAATTTGATACCTAATTAGCATAAAAATGGGCATTTAGTAAAGATTACGTCATCAGTCGGAAAATTGCAAAGTGGACAATTCTTAAAACTGTTTACAGTTTATGTAAGCAGTTTGCGATGACAGGCATCGTACTAATCCTGGCAAATTGAAGAGTTGACAAAAAAGAGTACAAAAATTGCGGTTCCACTTTTAGGGACAAATATAATGCATGTAGGCAGATAAATATAGGTATACAAACTGTTCGCCGAATTGCACACTGGTCTAAAATGCGTGATCGAGCGTTTTATCTTTTACAAGCTGAGCTGGCTGCCTAGAATGGCCATTTAGTGTTTGTTTATAACACAATGTGTGGGAAACATCCAAACAAAAAGGTACGTCCTCCTAATTTTTTTTCATAAAAAAAGTAATGGTAAATGTGCTCAAAATAAGGTAATTCATCTATCAATCCGCCCATCCATCATCTTCGTCATCAACGAAAACGAGAAAATATAGCTCGTTTTCTCTGCCTCCTCTTCCTCAGCATTTTACCTTTGCACTCGTAATTGTCAGTAATAACATTAATGAAGCTTAAAAAGAAATTGGTAGCCGCAGTGCACATTCCTGACGTTGACCGTCCCAAGACTGTGAATCATCGGTTGATGATTATCTCTGTGAAAGAATAACAACGTGCACTGAGGTTAAAGTTATCATCATCATCATTCTACACAACGAAATATATACGGACTGTAATAAGTGTATCTCGTATCTCACTTAAATGAACAATCCAACCAGTCAAGTTGACTAAAATATCTGGCGTGGCTCGAAACGGCCAAAGACGATGGTAATGGTGATGACCATCATCATATTATCAATCATTATGATGCCTCCTTTTCCTTTACTTTCCAAGAAGGATTTTTATAAGGACTTACGAGGAATGCGTACAGACAGTGATGGGACCGGGCTTGGTTTTTATTTGGCCTCTGGATTAGAAACGTACAAGTAAAGTGGCCTAAACTCTCTCTCCCTTTCTCCCTCTAGAAAACCAATCTTCAATTTTTTTTACTCATTACTCACAACTACACGAGAGAGCCAAATTATGTAGATTAAGAGCAAATCTAAAATTCGAGAAAGAGTCTTGCTATATAATATCGCATCCTTTTTCAAGGTTCAACTCTGCCCCAAGAAAGTTCTCTTAGGTAAACGAGAGAGCTTATTACTTATTATGATGATCATGATTATACAAATATGCACCCGAAAACCATTTAGGAGATTAATAGCGCTTTTAAAAAGATGTGCCTGATAATGAAAGTGCTTCGAGCTAAAAATACCAAAAGAAAAATGAATGATCATTATCATCATCGTTATAATCGGAGATGTTCGTTTTTTCTGTGGGCATCGCGTATAACTACTTAAGTAATACTTTTGGGGATCGTTGTACCAGTGATCTCATCACTGGCTTGGAATATGAATGGCTGTGGCAATCTGGCAATGGATAACCTATAGCGATCTGTGTTCATAAAAAAATGTACACGAGTGCTAAGCTAGAATACAGATGAATCTGGCAAATAACAGGCATAATAGGAGGAATGTGCAACTCCAATTTTTTTTCACCGCAAACTTTGCATGACAGACAGCTAGCCAAAGACAAAAATCCAATTTAATGGCACGCACTTATAAAAGCGAATAGGCCATTTACTTCGGAAAAAGAGATTCGAATGAGCTTAATGGTTAAAGGGTTAAAGATAGCGCTCCACCTTTACAGAAATGATTTAATAATGAAAAAATGTTAATTATAAAAAAAATAATTTACAATAGCCAGAAAACGCTATTTGTGGCAAAATGTCAAATTATGATGTACTTAATTCGAAGAATGTGGATGTAAAATGGGCAGCTAATAAATTTGTCGCATAAAACAAAATACCTACACGCCAAATCCTGCTTAGCACACGATAATAGTTTTCAGTAATTTTCTGGGAATTTTCCTCAAGACAGATCCGGATTTATTCTGTAAGGTGATTGATTGATTATTAAAATGCCAAAGGTTTGAAAATCGTCTTTTGGTGGCTTGTGTGCGATGCATTATAGTCTACGGACCTTTTAGCAGAAATTTCCTTAAAAAATTGTAGGTGGCTGTTGGGGCACTACCGAAATTAATAATATGAAATGATTATGATTATAGTGCGTGCGCAGCCAGTTTCTAAAACTTTATTGAACACGAGTTTAGGTATAAAAGGCTAGGAGAACACAAATTTTAATGAAAACTTCTCAATTTTGACTCCATCACTTTAATTTGATAACTTGTTTATTCAAAGAAAGTTCTAGAATTCCTTCACGGACAGCCGAACAACAAGTCCTTTCACAACCTAACTAATTCAATTTCTCTCTCATCCGAAAATGACCACACAACTCTGATAAGATCAATATGTCTAATGTGCATTGTACTGTTTTCAATTATGCGAAAAAATTAATGGAACAATCAAACTGATGGAGATTGAAGTTTCCTTTTCACCACAGACCATGTAATTATCCGACATTTTAAATAGAAATCGTGCCTGTACGTGCGCTTCTACATTTAGATTCCACACATACCAATCCCTGATTAACGCTGCAGGTTCAACGATTGGGGTAAAATGTGATGCAATTTTTTTTCGTTAAAAAATAGTATGAGGTAGCTGAGTGTAATGTTTACTTGAGTCTCCTGCAAGAAAAAAAAGTAACTGTGACCATTGCTGGTACATTCCTTCCTCTATGGTTGCTGATGCAGAGACGCAGACGTGTCTGACATTATTTATTTACTTAAAACCGAGGAAAAAAGTTGTTGGGGGTTGGAAGAAGAAGAAGGTGTAGACTATTTAACAAAATGATAAATTACCATCTCGTAGTCCCATGTATAAAGATAATTAAGATTTTAGCGTAATTTCCCCTCACAATGGTACAGTATAGGAAGGCTTGCTTGTATTTCACATTCAGTTTTTACTTTCTTCATTACAACTTTTTTTGTCTCTCTCCACTTGACATGGTAAAAAGTAATTTAGCTGTATACTCTGTAGGTTCAACAGGATGGTACAAAAACAAACGACAAAAAAATCCAAAATAATGTCTTCATATATGTGAAAATCATTAAAATATTAACAAACAAATATCAGCAACTGCGACTCTTTACTTCTTTATTGTGTGCAGTTGTGAGTGATGATAATGACGAAGCTGTTTGGTCAAATGGCAAAATAATTTAGGCAAGTTAAGATGTCTAACTCGCTCTCGTGTTTTTTTTTCTTATTCCCTCTGATGAGCACATAATATTTTTCTACAGAAAAGTTCTGAAAATGAAGTTGCTCTTTTATAGGATAAACCCCTTTTTATAAAAATGCATACCTACATAAATTAGTTCTTTTACTCGGCAGAAAATGTATTAAAGAATATCTGCTCAAAATACATAATATTTTAATGGTACTTGATTTATTATGGGTGAATGTTGATACTTAAGCTAGGCTTTAATGTAATTAACTTTTTTTTCCTTTCAAAATACAGGGAAAAATTGTGTTATATGTAAATCAACTTGAATTGTTTTTTTTCTACGCTCACAGAAGAGGAACAGAGGAGAAGCGGCACATTGAGTAATCGCTTCCCTTGTGCTGAGCGAAGAGCTGTGGCCAAATCTAAGTTCTCTCTCAAAAATGATTAAATCCATTTATTTGCTGTTTGATGATGTTTGGAACAGTTCCACCTCTTTTCCTAACTATATTTTCGCCGTGTAATTTTCTAGCTAAATACAAAGTGTAATGTAAATGAGAAAATTACATTTCAGAGTGCCTATATCGGTGTACGTGTGTGTAAGAACTCCACTTCGAGGAGAGGAAAAAAAGATGGCTCATCCACTCTCTACCTATTATTAACTATTATGAATAGGTGTTATTATAGCGAGCATGAAAACAAGTGAAATGCTGCAGGTTCCTTGATATGAGTATTTAGACAGTTTCGATGTAACTCATCGTTTAAGGGTTATGAACTTGGAGCAACAGCCCATCTTTAATTTTTTTATGCAATTCATTAACAATTCAGCAACTAGAATCGTGTAACCACGTTACTTTACATGCACAGCCACACAGATCAGTTTCAACAAAGTCACCATTTTATGCCAGCCACAGTCATTTGAAAGATTAGGGAAAATTATTCAAGAAAATTACTCTCAAATTGGATATGAATATGGATGATATAGCTTCATTGAAAAATTTACATAAGATGTGGCACTTTTCTAGTGATTCGATTTTGATAGTGGAGAGAGAGAGAAGAGAGTTTGCGCTATTGTTGCCGATTTTTTTGGTGTGTAATGTTTCTGTTTCAAGGTGGAAAAGCGATAAAAATTAGGACATAGTTTTTACAACAGGAAAATAATTACGAAAAGTTTGAACAGACTGAGAGAGAGAGAGAGGAGAGTTTGCGCTATTGTTGCCGATTTTTTTTGGTGTGTAATGTTCCTGTTTCAAGGTGGAAAAGCGATAAAAATTAGGACATAGTTTTTACAACAGGAAAATAATTACGAAAAGTTTGAACAGACACTGTTTACTGAATCCAACTACTGCATCATCATTCAAAAGCAATTAGTCGGCCCTAATTCGTCACTGAAAACTAGTTTACTTCCCTAGATTGCAGATTACTCGAAAAATACAGGCGTCTTGTAAAATGTGTGATACCAAATTGCTCATATTTTCAGTGCAAATTGGTTAGCTGAATGCACCAGTTTTGTCAAGTAATTTAGTGTAATTGTTCGTAATAATTGACTTGCAAATTGTAGCAAAAAAGTTGCTGGTGGATCTTGTTACTCGCTTTTTTAATCAGACTTCTTTACGATCTCAGTAGAAAAAAAGGTACTTCTGGCAAGGAGTAGTAATTTTGAGAGGGCATAATGGGAAACTTAAAATTGCTCCTACATGATAATAATAATATTTAAAGTTACTTTGAATGATTATTAAATGAAATTACGCTTTTCGTAAATTGCTCCTCAATGGACTTTCAAGTAGCATCCTAGAGACATTTTAGAGCTGATAATAGCCAGGAGAAATTCAACGCAGTCTCTTTACACCCCAAAATTGCAGTGGCGAGTCTTAAGTCGCTCGCTACCTACCTAATCTTCTTTTTTAAGCTTTCTCTACTGCTTTTTTAGTTATTGCCCATTTTAATGCGACGTGAATTAATGTAAACTAGCTGTGTTCCTTCCTATATCTGTATCGAATTTTGTTATATGCAAAAGCACATATAAACGAAGTGCGGTAACGATTATCTGTTCTCGCGTCATGTTTACTTGTTCAACTGCATTGATCAGTTTAAGATTCATTGGCTAAGTATTTATTTATTTTTTTCTAGATTGTAATTCTTTTAACAATATTCTATTAATATTTTCTCCCAAACGGTCTGCAATATAGAGCCTCACATCATCAGCATTTTATAAGATCATCTCTTTATCATCTTCATAGAAGAATCCGGTTGCGCACAGCGGGACTCCGTAACGAAGCTCTTTTTCCATGCAGAGAGTCTGAAAACCTTTTTTCTGATCACTCATTTCTCTCTTTCACTCTGATGATCCTCACGATCAGAAGGGAAACTTGAGCAATATTAGAAAAAATATGAAAGGCTAAGTGAGACGTTTAAAATAGTGACGTTTCATAAATAAATATTTAAAAAGTTCTACTGTGCAGTGTTTTCCATTTATATAGCACAACACTTTTTTT